>JAGEOH010000114.1:42500-47500 GCA_032207245.1 Pardosa pseudoannulata
AATCACAAAAATAAACGATTTTCAAAATGAAAGTCCGATCCTCTGTCGGCGCCTATTTCTTCGTCACTCTCTTTGTCACGACGGATCATTTGATCCATTTTGTATTCGACAATAAAAAAAAACCAAGATTCCAATGGACCAAACACGACTCGTACGTTCTGGAGCTAGGAATTCGATGAAAGACGAAATAACGCAACAAAAGACCGAGTCACTCGACAATCCAAACTTGTGGAAAGAAAAAATGCAAAGCGTCGCATAGCAACGCCAGCAACACGTCTATAATGTCACACTTACATATAATTATACCTGTTTAGTAGATTTGTGTTGGTGAGCGGGTAACCATCACCAATCTGCTAAATACGTATTTTTACGTGACCCGAGCTCCAGTGACAGACTGCAAAAAAACGTAAAAATACGTTGCCCGCACGCGAAGTGTTAATATAAAAAGCCTGCCCCCTATCCCTGGAGAGCTGTTGCTCGGGTTGTCTGTGCGATTATCGGGCCCTGACCGTGTAGCGTGGGTCGTCCCATAAACGCTGTCACTGGGTGACCCTGCTCAAGCAACAAAAATGTACTGCTTTCCAAGTAGCTTAGCTAATTGGTTTTAATTTCTGGGAGTCGCAGAACTGAATACCAAATAAGAAAGTGGGAGAAATCCGGCGATTCAATTACTTAGAATTGTAATCTCATTAGGGATCGCAAGCTTCCGCTGAATCGAGGTGTACCGATAATACCCACCGTCAACGTCTGCCTTTAATCACCCTAATCCTGCCGGCATGCATGCTCCATTATTCCATATCTATTGCGACAGTCGGTCGTTTCACCCGTTTTTCAGATCTCAAAAAGCGTTTTCGAAATCATTCGGTTTCCCCGCGGCCCGTCCAGTCTCATTATCCGGTTTTAACTTTTATTTATTTTAGGTTCCATTTCACCCGGGAATTATGACTAATTATAAATAATTAGCTTCTATTGTCATTCATCCTTTCCCGTCGTTATTATACTCCAATAAATGGAGCGCCCGAGCTGGAGATCACGTCTTGCGATCGCGGAGAATCGAGAAAACAATTCGATTCTTACCACACCCATTCGAAGAGGTCGCGATTGGATACGACTGCTCCGAGGTGGAGGTTTATTTACAGCATAGGTACAGCCCCCCCCCCCTTCTCCGCCAGTGGGCGCTGTATTCTGCCAGGAAGACAGTATAGAGAAAGTGCCTGTTTGTAAACAAATAAGAGTGCCGACTACAACTCAGCTTTTCGTTGGCAAATCATGGCTTGTTTTCTTTGCATCTTATGAGCTTCCATATGTAAACAATAAAACTAAATTATATTTAATTGACGGGGAAGGAAACGTCAGAAACGGGCCAAGTCATTCAAAATAGATTTGTTTTAGCATTTACAAAATTATATATCTTTTTAAATAATGAAATACTTTACACAGTGCTATTAAGTATCCTAATCAAAGTAGAACTACTTTGATTATGTTGAGAGGCACAATAAATTATTACATAAATAAGAATTTAATAAAAGTGTGCAAAACCGGATCATTTTAAGGACTAAAATAATAATTACATTTATAGGTACAGTACTTCCCACAAAAGCATAGAAAATATATTAGAAATAGCAAAAAAACAATTTAGTAATAATAAAAAAATTCTTAGAGCATAATAATTTTATATAATCTGTTACATTAGGTTCACGTTTTATGACCATTCTAAAATGTTTGCCGCTAATTCTCGAAGAATATGGAGTCCAGTCTTGCCTTTTCGAAGCTTTTATCCATAGCGTTCGCAATGTAGAATCTTTCGGAAAGCAATAAAATCCAATTTTTTCGCCTTTTTTGAAACTGTTAGTACAGTAGCTTGTTATCATTTTCAGATAATGGACAAAATTAAAACCTCAATAACAAGCCCAATCCGCAGGATATTCAAATGTTTTGCCATCGAGGAAGAGGAGCTGTCCTTTTTGCTGCACCTGACATCACGTGCACATTCTCTATAGGGGTGGGGGACGTTAGGGCAGTCAAAAGGGCGGTTAGTAGACATATCTTTACACATATACATAATGTACACAAAAATAATACAAAATAATCAATGAATGAAACGAATAATATTATATTTACCATGATAAATATCAGGTTTTTTTACAGTTATAAATTTTGTGAACGTCCCCACAAACCGTCCCTTGGAAGTTTGAATTCCATTTCTTTCATCCCATTTCGCTGAACGTGGGATCAACGCAATCGAACCAAGGGTGACGTCACTCAGCTTGGATGATGGATGTTAAATAGATGGATGCGACATTGGTTTGGTTTGGTTTGGGTTTGGAGCTCTACGGTCTACTTTTTGCAACACAAGAACTCATGAGACCGGGACCTGCTGCTTAAAGCCGATTCTGAAAGGTTACGAACATCTGTGCCATAGTGGGATTCGAAGGCCAACCCCTTAACCATTCGGAAATCGTTCGGCGGATGCGACATTGGAACCCCACATTTAGTATCGTTAACACTCCCCCAGACTCAAACATCTCCATAATTTTTGTTATTTCTTATTTTATGCCTATGCTTTAATTTTAAGAGACGATTTTTTACTACTTTTAACGACCGTTCTCATTAATTCCTAGTTTGTGTTCATAGTTAATACGCAACACTATTTTAATGCTAGGCATAAATAACTATTTTAGAAAAGTAATAGAACGCAGATGTGGGGCATCCCCTTTGTGCCCCATTTTTACCCTGCCGAATGGGTTATCATCGATACTGCGGTTCACAGGCTCGAATCCCACTGTTGTCAAGGACGATCGTAGCTGTTCAGAATCGGCTTTGAACAGTAGGCCCCGTTCTCATTATCCCTCGTGTAGCAAAACAGTAGACAGCAGCGCTTCAAACCAAATCACCCTACCCCGTTTTTAATTATAATTCTCTTTCACGTGGCTGTGTAAAAGGGATATAGACAGCTGAAATGGAACACCGCCTTGGTCATACATTTTATAAATACTAGCCGCTAAACGAGAGCACATGCCAGCCAGGTCCCGATTCTAAAACGCCACTTCCCTTTCGAGTCCCATTTATTATCCCCCCCCCTGTCACGTGCTCCGCATCTTCCTCGGCCGTCAAATATAACAACTATTTCCAGACGGCACCGAACACGTGTCCCCCCCTCTCCTTCCGGTCCCCGTGGGAGGAGGGGTATAAAAAATATTAAAAAATAATAGAAGCCGGAAGTGGTAGCCCTTCTCTATCGCGATGACGTCATGGGAGGTGGGCGCTGTTTTGCGGTCCCGTAATTGTGCGAATTAACGAATTAAAGTTCCCCCAGCCCCCCTAGCCGGAGCAGGCCGATAAGTGGTAGCTTCTCTTCGACACAGTCGGCCTTCATTAATGTCATTACTAAGAGATTTCCGGTGAGGTCGCGGATAAGAGCGTCGATTGTGCCTTCGTCCTCTATTTAAGGGAGGCAGTCCTTTATAGAATGACTCTGGAATGGATTTCCTTTATTCTATTTCTAGAATTATTTTTTTCCTTTATGTCACACCGACAACTTTTAAAAATGGACACTAGTAAAATCTTTTAGAATGAAACGTCGGTCGGTTATTTGGTGGACGTTTAGTGGCTCCAACCATTGAAATTCATGAAGGTTAATTGAATTTTTTCCTATCTAACGAAAATTGTCATTAACACTAGATTTACGGACCGAGACCATTGGACTCATTAAAAATTGGATCACTACTATATATATATATAAAAGTTTTAATATCCCTTTTCAAAAACACACGTTGGTTTTTAGTTAAGTAATGAAATAGATGTCCACTTTCATTCCTCTTCCCCTGCATTTCGCATTATCCAATGAGGTAGACCTATTTTCACTATTGGGAGCCCATTGGACTCGTAGAAGGGTTTAACAGTGAATCGCATAACATGGAATTGATGGGTCCTATCAGGCCTGAGATAGTTTCCAACTGGCTGAAGAGCTAAAAAGTCAATAGAGAGAAGAAGTCGAGAACACTTCCATTCCAACGATAGAAATTCCTGCTACTGACGCACGGAAGCATGGTCGAGTTCGACCATCGTTCTAAAGAAACAGATGTAGAAATCATCGTGCTCAATGGAATAAAAATGTTTGGAGAAAATGGATTTCAAAAACGGATTTTAGGTGTAAAAAATGTTTTCCATGAATTTTTTTATAATAAACACTTTATTTAAATTAATTGGGAACTCTTTTCTTTACAAAAAACTTGAATTTTCTTGTGTGAGTTCAATGGGCTCACTTCAGTCAAAATAGGTATAGGATCCACATCCGTAAATCTAGTGTTAAATGAGCGAAATAAATTTGAGCGAGGTAATCATTTCAAGAGTAAAAGCTCTGCGTGAAAAAAAAGAAATGTTTAAAAAGCAGGAGATGAATGTGAAGGAACCGGTAGTGATTGACATCTTGGAAGTTTGTGGAATGTCGAAGTGAAACGTAATTATTCGATCCTTTGAAGCATACATAATAGGGGCCATCTCCACAAGGCACACAATCGCCGCTTGTTTATCGTTGTTGTGTCATCGGAGCTGACAGCGACGCCCTCTCATTAGTCTAATTGGTCTCTTCACTTCCACTTCACGCGGCTGTCCACATGCACCGCGTTCCTTCTCCTAATATTACACAATCGAAAAAAATGTACAAAACATTTTCAATTCATCGCCTTCTTTTCCTACTTGAATGTTGGCCTGCAGCTATATTCTACAAAACAAAAGACTATATACGCCATTTACAGGGCGTTTCAAAAATGACCGGTCTATTTGAAAAATCAATAAAAACTAAACGGTGTGACGCCTTCAATATTCTCAAATGAGAGGTAGCGTGAATAATGGATCAGTCAAAGATAAACTTGGAAATTTACTTTAATTCTGGATTAAATACGACTATTTACAAAGGAACGTTAATTCCTGAATCATGTAGAACTGCAAAGGACGGTTGCCGGTAAAACTTCCCCACGACGATCACAGTCGAAAGAAAA
>JAGEOH010000114.1:57500-100000 GCA_032207245.1 Pardosa pseudoannulata
TCAAACAATTTGTGGAAATGGCAACCCCGTCCTCAAACCGGTCCTCAGCCGTGAGAAAGTCCCCCGGGCCCGAAGCTGAATATCTATTGCTATCATCAGTTCTTTTTTATTAGTGGAGGATTCGGCGCTACTTCTCCAGACCCTCAGACAAAGATCCCGTCCACACACTGTCACGCCATCTTATCCAAACGAAAACACAAACAACCCTTGCTGCACATTCGAAATGTCTCTGTTTCGAATATTCATTTTTACTCGGCAATAGGAAATCAAATACGCATGTAATCAGGGCCTGATAAAAGCACGGGCTGACTGGCCCCCCTAAAATTTGGTATTTAATTATTAAATTTTAAATTGCATAATAAAATTGCAGATTTTATTCTCTTATTAAAAAGTATGAAATAAATCAAATGTTCATTTTAAACGTTTAGTATTTATTTATAAATAGCTCATAGCATACGTAAAGAAATTTATTACGGTTGGCAGTCATTAAAAGAACATAATACTGGAAAACAGTTTACTACATTCAACATTTATAATAGGAATCATTAAGAACATAATTTACAAAATAGGAAAGGAAAAAAATTATCTTATATAATATAAATGAGTCATAAATTAAAAATGTCGGCCAGTTATAGAGAAATAGGAGAACATTTCATTGTATTTCTAAAACTGAAATACAATGGTTATTGGCTTAAGAATTTTATTATTTTTTTCTCTTATTCATTTTGTCTTAAAATCTACGAATAGCTATTATTTATTCATCTTACCTATGCTATTTTACTTTTTATATAAAAACTTAATGGCAAGCGTTACAGTTTACGTCTTTGAGATTATATATAGATTTTTGGCATTCGACTGTACTACAGAGGTATGTAAACATAAAAAAAATATAAACTTTCCTCCAAAAATATTCGTTTGTATCCTCTTTTATAAATTAATTTTTTTATTTTTTATTTTATTTTTTTATTTTCTTTATTTCTTTATTTATTTTTTGCCTTAAAAGGAGGTTAGGAGGGTTAAGACTTTTGTAGAACAGACTATGACACTTATGACATTTTAAGAGTCGCCTGTAGC
Organism: Pardosa pseudoannulata; assembly: GCA_032207245.1. Classification (NCBI taxonomy): domain Eukaryota; kingdom Metazoa; phylum Arthropoda; class Arachnida; order Araneae; family Lycosidae; genus Pardosa; species Pardosa pseudoannulata. The sequence goes on from JAGEOH010000114.1 coordinate 58,575, forward strand.
ACTTCTTCGCAATTAACGGAAATATAAAGAAAAACTACTCAAAATGTTAATGTTGGCCTATGACCTAAGATATTTTTTCCGTAAACGATTCAAACAAATCTTAAATGGAAGGAATCCATAGAGTTTGCTTTTCACAGTCAAATTATTTGAACGATGAATGTTACCGTCAGGATAGCTGTTTCAAGTGACGTCAGAAGAATGGCAACATTTTTGTTAAAAGTTATTTTTGGAGCGGGAATGACAAATATTTGTGGTTTTTGATGTATAATTTAATATAGATAAATTTTATCATTTTATTATTTAGTTTACAAACAGTTTTCTGGTTTTCGGTTAAACATTAAACATTTCTTTAAATCATATCTGACCATTATTTCCTAATATATATACATTCGCGCTCTGACAAGCGAGAACAGCGTTTTTTATGGTGGAATTTTGCTTTAAAAAATAACGTTTCTTTTATGTGTCTTTCGAGGCCTTCGTGAAATTTTGGACTGTTTACCTACAACCGAATATCCGTACAACGGCCGAATGGTAGAACGCTGTTCTTCGGTAACAGAGTTCGCGAGTTCGAATCCCGTTGATGGCCGGAATGTTCGCAGACGTTCGGAATCGGCTTTAAACTGTAGGCCCCGGTCTCATGAGCCTTCGAGTAGGAAATCAAACCGTAACTCTCCAATCCAAACCAATCAAAATAATCAACTCTAATTAAAATAAAATATTATTGAATCTGCTACATTTCAGTGGTAATTTATATATTTATACACATATATATATATATATATATATATATATATATATATACATATACATATATATACATATATCTAAGGAAAATTCTCAGGGGTTTTCAAATCTGAAGTTAAGGGCTAAATATTCCCTCGTCCTTTGGCATTCCCCTTTTTAACCCCTCACCTAAATGGTCCAATAGGGCTACCGTTTGCGCCCTCAGAGAAGGGGTGTGACCCATTAAAACTCTACATGGCCCTAGAGGGCAATTTAGATGAGGGGTTAAAAAGGGGATTGCAAAAGGAAGTGGAAATTTTTAGCCGTTCACTTCAGATTTGAAATCCCCTGAGAATTTTCCTTACATGCATATATATATATATATTTCTTTGCTATTCACATGTACTTTCGAATTTTTATTCCCTGGCGGGCAAGACATGCTAGTTGAAATGGATGAAAACCGTTTAACTTTTACATAACTTGATGACGAAAGAATAAAAATTGTTCTTGGAATCGAATGAGTAGTGTACGGTATGATTGGATTATGGTAAAGACAATTTATCGTTTGCTTTAATATTAGCTACAGATATGGCATCTGAAAACAACTTTCTATCTCCCAACTCTCTGACCTCACAAAATATCACTACTTTTGATGCCGTCTAATGAATTCCTATATTGAAAATTACATAATGTTGACAAAAGTTCTTACGTGTAAAACATCCTTGCATTGTTTAACACAAATGTGCCAATGAAGTCAATGATAATTTATATTGAATTAATATTCGGCATCGGGGCTATCCATAAACGATTTCATGTCTTTTTTAATATTTTGAATCCCCTTCCCAGTTTTATCGCAAGATGTTACAATTCAACATACCCCACCCTCCCCCCATTTCCCGCAATATTACATAAACATACTTGCGGTTCATAAACAAAGCACTAAGTTATACATCTTATTTCAAATTTTATTTTTGAATTTTTAACTGCGCGTTTTGAAAAACTGTAAATATAACAATAATAATGATCCGTGCCAGTGACGTAAGCAGAATTTTTTTCAAGGGAGGGGGTCATAATTCTAAGAAATAAAAGCCCACACAATTTCTACTAAAAGTTTTACTTTTGCTATTTTGTCTGAGCTCAAAGGGGGGGGGGGGGTTAACCCCAACCCCCCTTGCTTATGCCCCTGATGTGTGCAGTCATTTTCAGTGAAATGAAATAAAATGTTTAGAACATAAACATAATTATTATTCATTAGTTATAAAATATTAATATAAAAGAGCAATTGGAAGCAGTAAATATTTAGGATTTTTTTAACGGAAGTATTATATATTTTAAATCTTATCTTAGTTTACGAACGCAAACGTTCTAAAACAGATTGAATTTGGGATCACAAGGGGAGGTTTCATACTAAATAAAGAACTTCCGATTCTACCCTGTTCTCAAAACCTATTTCGAATGCTTTTTATTCGGGAAAAAACTGTAAGAGATTAAAAAATAATCACGTGAAAGTTGCTTTCTCCGTAACACTTGGCATGGGGGTCTACTTCACCGCCCACTTACGCGTGCAGCGGGCGTTTTTTCGTGAAGCGAGAGAAAGTTGAGTGATTCAGAAAAACTGCAGTCAATCGAAAACTACTTTGTTTTTAGGAGCGAAACTTTTTTTATGTTACACTTTAATATAGACTGTATGATTATTTAGCAAAAGAAACAAACAATATTTTTACAAAACCACAAAAATAAACAATTTTTAAAGTTTTACAATTTATTCAAAAATATTTTTTCATGACAAGTACAAATAGAACTATTTACTATCAACTTTGTATTCAACAATAAAAAAAAAACCAAGCTTCCAATTGACAAAACACAACTTGTACGTTCTGGAGCCAGGAATTCGATGAATAACGCAACCAAAGACCGAGTCACTCGACACTTGTGAAAAGAAAAAATGCAAACAACACGCCTATAATGTCACACCTACATATAATTATACGTATTGAGTAGATTTGGGGTGGTGAGCGGGTATCCAACGCAAATCTACTCAATAAGTATTTTTACGTGCCCCGAGCTCCAGTGGCAGGCTGCAAAAAACGTAAAAATACGTTGCCCGCACGCGAAGTGTTAATTAAGCAACTACCTTCTAATTTGGGTAATTTAAAAATAACTTCAAAATTCAGTGTGCTCATTTTAAATTTTTGCATTTTAACCAAAATATGGGATGTCACACGACTTCCTCCTACCTTCTCGAAGCGTCACACCATTTGCTTTTCGATTGTTTTTAAGACCCCTTTTCTAGATTTTATGATGTATGGGACTGTCAGATTTCAAGAAAAACAATTCTTTTGATATTCAATGGCGTTCTTAATCCGTAATGCGGTTAACTCAAAAATGCAAATTGCCAAAGATTCTTCCCTAAGATTTCCTTTACCCGAAAGAATAGTTTAGGAGCTATTTATTATTCTATTTTGTGCAGGCAAGTACTTGCAACCTTAAACAAACGATGTCGTCACCCTCACCCCGTCAGCTTCCGGATGAACCTTATTTTCCCCATGGGGAAATTTCCATTTTGGAAATGGGTTACTTTCGATTTACCTGTCTGCTTTCCAAACTGATGCAACGGCCTCTAGCTCTTACCGTATGATTCTAATTAAGAGTATTGTGTTATTTAAAGATAATAACCGAAAACTTTGGGTTCTTTAAACGAATTATCATTATTATTATTACACTCTGTAACGGTTATAGGGTCAGCTCAGCTGTGAAAAATGAGACCCTATAGGAGAGGTGACCCTATATGCGGAACAATACAACCCTATTGAATTGTGGCAGGATTATATTCACCTAATAAAGAAATAATTATACTTTTAAGAACATTTTAAAAACTAATTCGAAAGTATAAACTACATTAGAAATGTGCAGTATTTTTTTTTTGGGGGGGGGATTTATTAGCTTACCTTACTAATCAAAGTACAGGACACGTACATACGTACATTCATGTTCAATGTATTTAAATATAATCAGGCATATAAGTTTGCTTCCTTTTGTTGGTTGTTAACACAACTTTTTCCAAGTCCCCCATAGCTTTTAAATGATCATATGCTGTTCGGAATTGGTAAACTAACACCTGAGGTCACGTATGAGAGAGATAACTTCAGCCAATCAACAGATAGATGTCCCCTTGTTATAGTTAGAACTAAGAGAGGTGGAAAACTCCGACGATGAGTCTACACAAGCAAGAAAGGGGGAAAGGGAGGAAAATAAAGGCTTGAATTCAGGTCCACTCAGATTTCGTACTAACTTCTTTAAAAAAACGAAAAGAAAAACGGCAACTCGTTGAAAACATGAAACTGACCCTATAACCGGTAACAAGAAAAAGAAAATGACTGTATAAGCGGTGCGCTTTAACACACGTTCCCTATTAAGTTAGACGGGACTTTAGAAAACTCACCCTATAAGCGGGGTGCCCTTATAAGCGGGTGACCCTATAGCCGGTACTGACTGTAACTTTTAGAACGGGAAAAAAATCTCTGTTTGAAGAAGTCTCTTACGAAAAGCTATAAAATAAATTTTACAATGGCTTCTTGAAAAAGAAATATTCGTCGAAGGACTTTGTTAAAGTAAATATTCGTACAAAAGGCATTTTAGAAATTTAATTTCTTTTATTTAACATTTATGCAACACGCCTGTTCTGAAGGTGACGCGCGTGAAACTAAACAATACGCATTAGACAGAGCGCGTTGTATTGTTTCCCGACGTGCCTCCAGAAACAAAGGATATTTTAAAATGTCAAGAGACGGATCGTTTTTAAAAACCTTATAACGCTATCTTGCTTTCCTCGAACGATTTTACTATTGTTCCGACTTCAAGACAAATTTATAAAAAATTATTTTAAAACGAAGAAAAAGCAAATACTACGTACGGTTTTATTAACACATTGTATACGGGACACGTACTAGTACGTTTTCTGACGATCGATACTCGAGCGCGGGTCACGTACTATTACGGGTTAGTGTAACAACAGGGTTTGTTGGTGAGTACAAAAATAAAGGTATAGACAGGAAAACGAAGCCGAATGTTTTTGAATACCAAATAGATTCTGGAAAAATGAAGACAAATAAAAACCAGTTTTTACATCAGTCGATGCGGAATTACACAACGGGAAGGTGGATTAAAAAATCAATTTAGATTTAAAATTGACTTTTTATTTATCCTTTCGAAAATGATATCATATATATATATATATATATGTATATTTATATTATATATATATATATATATATATATTATATAATATTTGTATTTATATATATATATATATATATATTTGCTTATTTGTCTATTTATATAAAATACGAAAAGTTGGTTAAAAAATGAAATAATTTTCGATCTATTGAGATTGAACTGAATAACTCAATGGAGGCGCCAAACGCCCGCTCCCGGTACCATTCCGCTGCGAAATGGATCCGCACACAATGGGTTAAAAAACTGATGTATTGTACATTAAAATTGTTAGCAGCTTTCTTCAGTTATTTTTATTATGAAGTGTCTGCGGAACAGTCTAGGATTAGCTAAAGCCATTCTAGGATTAACTGACGAGATGTGCGCGTGTGCTCCAAAGTAACTAATACTTCCCCCCTTCTTTCGAACGACATCAGAGCAAGCCGTAAATACAAACACAATACAAATTAATATAAAATACATTTTCAGCAGCATGATGCTACAGCAGGTATCGTGAAGACAGAAATCGTGTTTAATTGCAGTAAAATAATCCTGTTATTCGAAAAATGTCTTTCAATGATGAAAATTATAATTTTCATCATTCAATTTTAATGGGAACTTTAACTTTTTTTACGAACAAAAACTTTTTTCATAATTATGGAATGTGTCACCCTATAAAATATATAATGCAAATGAATAAACACACTTTTGAGAAATACAATTCTTTTTACAAAGTGGTACCATTCAGCACGATGTACCACCAAGTGGTGCGGGAGCTAAAAAAGGTTGGGAACTAGACCAGGGATGGACAAACTTTTTCGGCCGCGGCCAAAAATCGAAAGAAAATAAATTTGGCGGGCCGAGATAAATTTTTCTAAAATTTTAAAAACAATTCACAAGTACCTAACGGTTTAAATGAGATGAATGAACTTGAGATTTTAATTTTAAAAGTTCCTTATACTGAGGTTCGAAGCGAGATGGACCGATTTTAAGGAACGATGCTAAAGGCTCCTCTGTCAGTCGACTTCTGAAATGATTCTTTCTAAGGTTCAAAGTTGAAAACACTTGTTCACACATAAGAAGCAAATAACCGCCAATCTTCTGGGCTCGAGATAATAAATTTGGGATAGAATATTCAAGCAAAGTAGATATATATTTCTTTTAATTTGCCTCGGACCGGCAACTTAAAATTCTATCCGCGGGCCGGATAAAACCTTCCAGCTGGCCGTAGTTGGCCCATTCCTGGACTAGACTATGTGTTACTACAAATGTTTTTATAGAAAACTACTGCGAAAACTTGAGAGCGTGTTTCCCCTCGCCGTTTGTGACGACGCCTCCACAGTGGCAGCATCAGAGTTATTATCTCATGTGTAACAATTTAACATCGCAACCTATCATCAGACAAATGAAAAGAAAAACAGCAGACTCACTTCCGGGAAGAAACAAGGAGTCGCATTCAGTAACATCATGTTGCTTTTTCCACTTAAGCAATACGTCCTTTACAAGAGCTCGGTTGCATTGTCGCACAATTTAATGAGACGCAGTCGTAGATTTTCGCTACAGATCAGAATACCTCTCAAACTCTCATGTTATAGATGCAAAAATGCATGTCACATTTACACAGCAAACTTTTAAAAACCTTTTTGTAAAGTGCAAAGATATAAACACTTAGCATGCAGTATACTTCACCGCCCACTTTCGCGTGCAACGGGCGTTTTTTCGCGAATCGCGCGACAGTTGAGTGATTCAGAAAAATCGCAATCCATCGAAATGTACTTTTTTTTTAGGAACGAAACTTCTTATTTTACACTTTAATATAGACTGTAGGATTATTTAACAAAAAAAAATTATGAAATCACAAAAATAAAGTCCGATCATCTATCGGCGCCTATTTTTTCGTCACTCTCTTTGTCACGACGGTTCATTTGATCCATTTTGTATTCAACAATAAAAAAAAACCGAGTTTCCAATGGACAAAACACGATTCGTACGTTCTGGAGCTAGGAATTCGATGGAAGACGAAATAACGCGACCAAAGACCGAGTCAGTCGACAATCCTAACTTGTGAAAAGAACAAATGCAAAGCGTTGCATAGCAACGCAAACAACACACATATAAAGTCACAAATACATATAATTATACGTATTTAGTAGATTTGTGGTGGTGAACGGGTATCCACCACAGATCTATTAAATACGTATTTTTACTTCACCTACGTAAAAAAATGTGAAAAAGCCCCGAGTCGTAAATTCTACGCTTTTTATACCTGGGGGTCAGTTACGATTCGAGTTACCTCAGAACTCCAGCTAAGGTTACATCTAGTTTTTTTTAGCTGAATTCTCATTCACTAGCTATCCCGATTCCGGAATTCTAGAGGCAATGCTCCGGAATCACTACCGCGACCGATCAGAGGCGTGACGCCTATTCAACCGAACCGTCAACCGCGTTATTGTTGTCTTGTCCGAACAGGTGGAATTCAGATTAGCTGATTTCGGTGGTTAGTGTTCTGAACAAAAGGGGGGGTCTTCACAGTATTCATCTTTTTCCACAGACCTGAGACGACAGTTTTTCAATCTCGCGTCATCCACTGTGAGCGAGAACTCAATTCAATTTAAAGCCAGCTACGAGGCTTAGATGTAGAAGAGGCGGAACTGAAGATGAAAGTTTGTCTCTTAAATACTCTTGATTGCTTCAATTAGGATTCTCGTAGAAGGTTCAACAAAGTCTTTCCAATGCAGCTGATGGTAATACAGACGGACATCTTTGTGCCAAACGTGGCTGAAAAGCTGTTACTTATATAGTACCACCCGAAGGGATGGGCAGCATCCATCTTAAGGCGTACGTGTCCCTTGGGCGGTACTGGGAGATTGTTCCTGACTGGGTTGAACAAAAATAAACTCGGACCATGACTATGAAGGACCTCCCGTAGGTCAGAAGCTGTTTGGTAGCCTCTTCGGATTGCTGTCGTGATGCTCGAATCTTCAGTAACAATCCTCCGTATGGGCGCAATCCTGGGTTTAATTATACTAAGGCCATTTAGTAACACGCGTAGCTAAAGCAATGCTACGGGTGCTAGTAACATTGCTCCCTCTGAGTCGTCGCAGTTTAGGAGCAAACACGAAGCGGAAGAGACCAGACTTGTTCTACCACCTCCAGAGCTATCACTCGAACGAGAGGTTACGAGAAAGTTAATGTTACGAATTCAAGAATTTATTCTTTTGTCTCAGATAACCCCTATGTCTCTTTATTGAGTAGAAATCGAAAATGTCGTCGATGTTGTAAACCCCATAACAATCCGTATTCGTAGTGCAGAGTATGGTAGATTCATGAATAGCAAAGCATGTTAATGAACCCTAGGTATCGTGATCGAAACAGTTTAACTTCCGTTTTCACGATACTCTCGAAGAAGAGGAAATAAAATGTCCGTTCGTGATCCTCGGATCGCACCATACAGCTAATCGACAAGATAATGGCTATTAATCATCACGCTTACCCGGCATTTTTCAATTATACCACAAAGAAAACGATTTCAAACTTATCTTACATTGTTTGGGGAAGAAGAATGGGGATGGAACACGAGAAACCTCCATCTCGTGTACCTAACGATTATTTTCCCTTTAACTACAGAATGCAGAAGAGTAGTAACAGCAGTTTGGATAGTTAAGTCTGGCACCCACGTCACGAGCAGTACAACGGGTAATTAGCATCTTGAAATAAGCTCCCATTGGTTTAAGTATTCATTCAAAATAACAAATCCAGATGGAGAAAAAATAGCTTTATTACTGAACCATTTAAAACCTTAGAATCCAGTTTGTGGAAAATATCTTAGTTTATAAAGGTAGAGATATTAAATATACGCAACTGTTTTGCATTTGAAACAAAATTTTGGTTTGGAGCACTACGGTCAACTGTTTCTCTATACGACGGTTAATGAGATCGAGACCTATTGCTGACAGCCGATTCCGAACGGCTACGAACGTCCCTGCCTGCAGCGGGATTCGAACCCGACGAGAAGTGTCTCATCCTTTGACTCTTGTTCGGCTATAAAATAAAGTGTTATCGTAATACAGTAAGAAAATCTTAATTTATAATAACAAATTATCTATTTCAAAGTATGAATCAGTTGCCCAAACGTTATAAAAGAGCTTTGCTTAACCGTCGGCTTATTTTGAAGATATTAATTATTTTTGCCTTGAAAAAAAAAATAAAAAGCTAACCAATTATGATCGAACAGTTTCTCTTGACTATATACTGATAAATATATATCTAACACAGAAGCCATCATGGACACCCAGGAGAAAAACAAAATGTAAATTTTATAGAACTCCGAATATTGCAGGAAGTCTTCTTTGGGATAGTATTCGATTTTGTTTGGAGCACACTACAGAATACTGCTTTGCTAATGAGACCGGAACCTACTGCTTAAAGCCCATTTCAAAAATCCATGTCCTCAGCATGATTCGAACCAGCGAACTCGGTGCCAAAAAGCAGCTCTCTACCATTCGGCCATCGTTTGGCTCATTGATTTAGGAAAAATAAAGAAGGTTGAATATTCGGGTAAAAGGGAAATTGCTTTTTCTTGGAACAAGAAAAAAATAGTTGCTGCAAAAAATAAATAAAATAGATAAATAAATAATATTTAAAAGTTTCTACACTTTTAAAAATTAAAGAAAAAATTGCTTTTTAAATTTCTGGGAGCCCCGTAAACCAGTGGCGTGATATATTTGAATATCTGGTAGGATCGACTTTCATTTTTTCTCATAAAGGGGGCGGTTGTGAAGCTGTGACGTACAGAATTCCCATTCGGTCGGTAGTGAACCACTGCAAGAAGGAGGCTCTCGTTGTTTTCATGAACTGGGTGCATGCTCCTCATCAAAAGTGTACGGGGAGCGTACCAATTTCTTTTTCCTTTCCGTGAAGCCACCTCTAGGAACTGCACAGCCACCAACACAAAAACACCTCTACGGGTGGGTGCGCGAATGGATTATGCCCGTTAGGAAGTAAATATCCTCCAGTTATGAAGTCCGCATCCTAACTAGACTCGTTCGAGATCCCGTTACAGAGGGTTGTGCAACGTCGAACCGGCTCCAAAACGAAACAGGGATTTAAAAAATCCTTCGCTTACTAAATGCAAATAAGGAAAAATCGAGATCGAGTGCTGGCCCTATTATTTGTTGTTTAAGTTCCGGTAAAATAAGAGCTGCTCCGTTTGCGATGCGTTTTAAACGCGGGTGTCGAGCTATCGAATTCGGCCATCGCATCTTATCTCGATGCAATATTCATGCTTCGGCGTCATTTAACCTCCCACGATATATCGCGTCGATTAGCAAGGGAAATAAAGCATTGTTCTACATGACGTGCTAAACAGGGATCACTTTCAGTTTCGGCTACTCCCAGACACACTACGGAGATTAAACTCTTTCCACATTAAAGGAATTCCTTCGAATTGTTGACTTTTTTATAATCTTTGCCATTACAGTTTCTTCTACTATTGATACCTCCATTGTTTTTAAAATTTTAAGAGTAACAAATATTGTTTTATTTAACCTTTATGTTGTAACGACGATCATTAACTAACTAGCCTATAGCCCGTCCTATGACGGGCTCAATAAAATTTTTAATTTTCCAGAATTGTAAAGTACCCTATGAGGCAGGGAAAAAAAAATGGTTTGTTCTTTGGTTGAGAATTATCTTGCAACAAATATAATCGATTAAAATGTTCACATACGTACCTAATCTATTATTGAAGCCAAATATAAAAGAAAATTATTGACCCCATATCTAAGTTCAGTGATAAAACGTATGGAAATAATGCAGACGATATTTAAGTAATCTAAGATAAATGATTAAAGGAATGACGTCATAATGCTAGAAAAAATATTTTTACTTATTTATTGTGTGATAAATTGATAATTTGAATCGCTTGCTATTAAAATGAGGCTTGATCTTGATATAATGGCAATAAACGCTCGTAAAGGTGGGGATTCCGAAAGATTTCGAACGTATTTTTCGCCGTGATACGAAGCTTATTCATACCAATTTATTTTAGAATTGGATCTATAGTTTACTAAAAGATAAACTTGACTCGCTTTCAATTTTGCTATCCCTAAGTCATCAAAAATCCAATATATATGCCCCTATCCATTCCAGGTCCAACATCTTCATAAATTCGAGGACAGACGGACAGATAACTAAGGCTATTATTACATTACGAGAAGAAAGTTGAAGGATACAAAACATGAAATGTTTATGTGGCCAGGGACATCCGTACAACAATACGTGAATTTATTAAAATAAAAATCAGAAAAATCAGAAAAAGTTGAAAAAATAGTAAAATTTTATTTTAAAAATAATAAAACAACTTTAGGAATAAGAGATTAAAAGAAAAACAAAAAATATTAAATTAGATATTTCGAAAAATTTGGCTGCCTCTGGGACAGAACCGTCTGCCCGAGAAGTACGACGATCCAATGGGCAGCACTCTACCGAACCTGCCACGACTACACATGGTGAAGTAACTAAGTAGAGCATATGAGAGTCGAGTAAAAACAGTCCAGAAATTTAAATATTAAGCTCCGCCCTCGCTATCCTATCAAGAATGAATTTAGTATAGAATAAGAGGGAGAATAAGGCTTGAAATAATAGCATTAAAAGCTCGAAAAGGGGGGGGTGGATTTCGGACTCGTTTGAATTTTGTTAACCCTAACTCATAAAATAAATCCACTATGGATGCCTCTATCCATTCCAGGTACAACCGCTTCATAAATTCGTGGTCAGACGAACAGATGGACAGACAACTTAGTCTATTTTTATATAGGGGTGGTATGAGCATAAGATCATTTCTCCGAATGCAAATAAAAAACAAAGAAATTCAGAACAGAAAGACGTGATAATTTTACATTTGGATATTATTGTTCGTAGCGATCCGATTTTAAATGAAAATTGTTAGATATCTCATTGAACAATAAATGCACCCTATGTCGTTGGGATAGGGGCTCCATTAAGTAATATAAAGTTTGGTTTGGAACTCGACGCTCTACTGTTCTGCATACGAGAACTAGTGGAACCGGGACCTATTGCTTAAAGTCGGCTACAAAAGTCCATGCCAGCCGCTGGATTCGAAACGCGAACTCCGATTCCGAAGAGCAACGACCATATGTCATTTGAAAATCCTTTTAAATTAGTTGATAAAAATTAAAAAATCGGAAATTTTTTTAACAGATGGTGAAATCTTTTAACCCTTTGCCCGTTCTGTAAATTGCATATGATATACATATGAAATGCTTGTGTATCGCGTAGTACGCAATAAACTATTTTAAGCGGAAAATAATTTAGTGTAGTGCCTTAAATATACTTAATTTTTTATTCCATTCCTGTACATCACATAAGATATACACATCTAATGTTTTATACCTTAATGTATCACGTGGGATACATAATGGACTATATACACAATGATAAAAAAATATAGTTCATTGTGTAGCCTATATGATACACAAGCGTATAAAGCATTAGATGTGTATATCGTATGCATTGTACAGGACAAAGGGTTAAAAAAAAGACTTATTTTTTTTTTAAGAATTACACAAAAATTATGGAACACGAATTATTACACGAAATTTTAATAAATACATTCATTTCATTCAGTTAAGTAATATATAGTTTACATCCCATTCTTCCTATTTTCAACTATTTTTTTTCTTTGAATAACAATCTCAAAAGTTACCTTAACACATTGTATGCGGGACACGTTTTCTGACGATTGACACTTGAGCTCGGGATACGTACTAGTACGTTTTCTGACGATTGATACTGGAGCACGGGTCACGTACTAGTACGGGTTAGTATACAACAAGGCTTGTTGGTGGGTCCAAAAATAACGGTATAGACAGGAAAACGAAACCCAATGTTCTTGTCTACAACATAGATTCTGGAAAAATGAATACAAATAAAAACTATATAATTTTGACATCAGTCGATGCGGAACCACAAAAGGGGAAGGTGGATAAAAAGAATCAATTTAGATTTAAAATTATCTTTTTATTTATCATTTCGAAAATGATATATATATATATATATATATATATATTATATATATATATATATATATATATATATATATATATATTTATATTTATATATTATATATATGTACATTTCTATTATATATATATATATGTGTGTGTGTGTGTGTATTTATATATATATATATATATTATATATTATATATGTGTATTTATACATATGTATATTTATATATTATATATATATGTATATATATTATATATATATATATGCATATTATATATATATATATATTTGTATTTATATAAATGTTTGTTTGTGTATTTATATATTTGTTTATATATTTCAATATAAAATACGAAAAGTTGGTTAAAAAATTAAATAATTTTGGATCTATTGAGATTTTTATTTATTACTTCTATTTTTATAGTTATTTTTATTCTTATTTATTGTTTTATATTTTTTATTCATTTTTATATGATTTTAAATTTATATTCATTTCCACATTTATATTTTACTATTTTATATTTATTTATTATTTTTACATTTATTATTTTTATTTTATATTTATTTATTTATTATTTATATTTATTTATTTATACATTTTTGGAGGAGGAAAGTCATTCGAGAATCGAAATTGGGTTTATGATTCTTTTCACGGAATCGAAGCCTGTATAATTTTTTTCATGCTGTTTAACGACCAGAAAAACGGGACAATGAAGGGGCTCCGTTAATATTTAAAAGAATTTCTTTTAAAACTGTATCGGGTAGTATCGGGATGCCAGGACATTTCGTTTATTTGAAACGTCGATTCGAACTATTTGAAAGAGAATACTGACGGAAAAATCTCTACGAATAAAATAAAAAAGTAAAACAGAAATATTCAATTCCCCAAATAAAACAAATATGTCTCAAGGACGATCGAAAGGAAATTTTGTTTTGTTTGGAGAAGAGAAACAACCGTTTTGTTCGGAGCGAGAAGCTACACCTACCGAGGGAAAAACGGCATCAGCTGGTCGGGATTTGTGGGGAAAAACGCTTCTTTGCACCTGTTGCTAGGTTACCCCATCGCCGGCCTTTCATTCATGCTTTCGCCTGCGCTCCGAGCACGGCAAGTTCTTGCACGTCACCTGGGATGAGGCGGAGGTAGCAAAACAGAAGTGCGCTTTGTACGTTTGGATTTTATCGAGTGTTGTTCACCATGATTAGCTGTTTTTTGGGGACGGATAGGCGCCGATCCAGGAAAGGGTCAATTGACTCCAGGTACGTGCATCTTATTATCTCCCCGTCTAGACATTTCTGCTAGATTTGTTTTCGTTATTCCGATTCTGTTTGGAACGTGCACTTAAATATGCATGAATCTTCAACGACCTATAATTGTTTTCTGTTTGTGATGATGCATATGTTCATCTCGTTACATCGGCATCGGCTCAGTTTCTGACAAAGAGTACCATTCCAAACTTTCTTTCTTTCGATTTTCAATGTTATTAAGAGGTCGTAGTATCGTCTGAACTCGAAAGTCTTCATTATCTAATTCATTCTGTGTAGAGTAAAAAATATCAACTCTACATCGTATCTATTTTTCCTAGATTATCGATAAGAGTTTAACTTTACAAAGTTTATTAGTTTTCTTATATTAAGTAAGACATTGGAAAAACAAATCATGTACTCCAAACAGGGTTGTATTGGTTTTAACCACTGGTTTTAACCGTCTTTGTTAATATCCATTTTGACCTGTTTTGACCACCGAAATTCACTTTTCAATATATTTAATACCAATCGAACATAGTTTATTAGCACGTGATAAACAGAAGTGACATTTGTTAAAAATGTCATCCTATAAATAACACCAGCAAAAAACAAATGTAACATAACACACCGAGATACAAAAAAAGTTGTACTTATTTTTTTATAAAAGCTGTTTTATGTATAATTTATGTTGAATTAAAAAAAAAAAAACGGTTACAAGTCACAAGCTTTGTAGTTGTCTCTCCATTGAAACGATTTCTTAATTTATTTTGGATGACTCCAAACTGAAAACAATTTTTCTATAGCTGGCAAGACGGTTCATGAGATGTATTGTAAAATTAACCCATTTTAAGTGAATGCCTTTAACATTCTTCATTTTTAACATTCAAACATTCTTGTTATACTGTATAAGCATGCTAAATCTCACGAACTCGTTAGTGTCCTATTTTGTTTAAATGTACTACTATTTTTATGGCTTATTAAAAGTCACTTCTCATTACAAAAGATATTATATATTAAAATGAAGACTATTTAATACTATTTTTAACAATTTTGACCCCTTCTGACCATTTTCGGACTAGTTTTGGACGGTTAAAACCCCTTTTATCCAGTATCATGGTCAAAATCAGTTTTGACCGGTCAAAATGACAACCCTGACTCCAAATGAAAAAAGCTAGAAATCTTTTTACCCGCAAAATAACTTGAAATTTTAAAATTAGAAATTAAATTTTTATATTAAATAGGTAATTATCATTTTTGTGTGTGGGAACTTAAATTATAGTCGTAGTAATGTAGATATATGTTTTGTACTGCTTCATAACGACCTATTTTTGTTTCATTTTTCGATTTTTTTAAGACCTCTTCATTTTTACTTCTCTTCAAGATGTCAGATGTCACTAAAGTTTATGTTTATAGGTTGAAATATTTGTAAAGTTTTGGTTTATGAAATAAAATATCTCAATAGTTTTTGTTTACAGAATAAAATCTCAATAGTTTTGGTTTACAGAATAAAATATATCAAAAGTTTGGGTTTACAGAATAAAATACCTCGAAATCTTTTGTTTATAAATTAAAATATTCCTATAATTGGATAGAATTCATTTATTTTGAATATAATTTAAATAGAATAAAACATCTCTAAAGTTTTGGTTGTATAGAAAACAGATGTACTACACTTCATGTCTTTTCTTTTTGGTTGTGAGACACTTGTAAATTGTTTTGGTCTCTCTCCTTTTTATCGTACACCTTTAACGCTAACAACAAGCCAAAAAAATGCTAATATCAGCATAGTGTTCAATTTTTAAATCTATTTCCCCGCATAATTTATCATTACGACCGAGTACACAAATAAATACTTGTAAAATACATAACCCAGTTACGCAGTTTTAAAAGTTGCGTTGGATCAGCTTGTTGTGTGTCGAAATATTTTTGTTTATCTTTTCAATTCATTTGGTGCGAACTATTTTTTTGTTACTTCTCTTATTACTTCAACTACCAGTACAGAAATGTGATAAAAAAAACTGTTTTACCGTTATTACATATCTGCCAACTTATAAAACTTTTTGGTTGAGACATCGGTGAAAGAAGTAATTGTTATTAATAACAGTTTACTGTATTTTTCAAATCCTAGGGAATTGTAGTTAATAAAAATCTTTATGCATTCATCGTATAGAATAAAATTTTGTTCATTTTTTTTTAAACTAAATTTGATTCTCGAAAAACAAACTTATTTCAAACTGAATATATCAGATAATAAAAAAAAATTATTTGTTTATCATACTTAATAAAATTTGTTTTCTTTTTTTTATATTCAACATATTTGTTTTTTACATAAAAATTTGCTGAAATAAAAAAAATAATTATACAAATTCAGTAAAAAATTTGTTTTATTTAATTTTTTGATTCATCTCGAAAAACAAAATTTATTTATAAAATTAAATCATAAATATAGGAATATAAAATTGGGATATGCAATTCATTTTACATGATTTGACATTTAAAAAATTTTTATATAAAAAATTAAAAAATATTTTAAATCTTTTTAAATATGTAAATTTTGTAAAAAAAAAAAAAATTCATTACATATAAAGTATCGATTGTCTTTATTTAAATTTTGATTTTTTAAAAATTCACTGTAAAAAATTCTTCATAAATTATAATTTCAAAAATAACCCAAAGTTAAAAAATAAAGATTGAATTTTACATATTGTCATTTGACAAAACTTAAAATTCAAATAACAGATTTAGTAAAAATGTTATTTAAATCAGTAAAATTTGTAATAAAAATAATTTAAAATGTTTAAATAATATATAATATGTACTATGTAAGTTTTTAATAATAAAAATATAAATGCGGTTAAAAAAAAATAATAAAACATCGAGGTGACAGAATAGATGTATGGAATGATGAATTTTAAAATGAATGTTGAGATTTTGAAAAATAATCACATTAGAGTTACAGTTAAAACAAAAAACAGTTGAAAAAAAACAGTTGTAAAACTTAAAATTAATTAACATAAAAAAACTAAAAAGTTTATTAAATAACTGAAAATTTTAATAAAAATTAAATAACTGTGATTTTACTACTTTGTAATTTATAACATTGTAATAATTTAAACAAAAAAAAAGAAAAAAAAGTAAACTTTTTTTTTTTTTTTTTTCTTTTTTTTTATCATATTTTTGTTTTTTGCTGGTGTTATTTATTTATGACATTTTTAAGAAATGTAACTTGTCTTTATCCTATGCTAGTAAACTATGTTCGATTCGTATTAAATATATCGAAAAGTGAATTTCAGTGGGGAAAACTGATGAAAATGGATATTGACCAGAACGATTAAAACCACTGGTTTAAATCCCCATGGTTAAAACCGATACAACCCTGGAAGTATGTCAATTGACAAGGCTTGCATGGGAACTAAAGGAAGGTTCCTTTAGTGTAATCTGAAAAATATTTTTTCTGAGCAGTAGGGGTACTTTTCATCGTATTTCTCGAGATATTTTAGACAACAGACAGTGTTTGCTCCTATTTAATCTGTAAAGAAACTTTAAAGATAAGAAAGGAGATTGGAAGCTGTCAAGAATCGGCTTCCCTCCCTTCCTAGCTGCTATCTCTCCACTATGAGTCATAGTACTAAAGGGGATAGGGGAGATCGGAGTGACGTATGCCAACGTACTTAATTATTCACTATAGTAATCTTGGTCACCAGTTCACGGTTTCCATATAACGCAGAACCTCGCGTCGAACCCACCACGGGTGTTCACTGCCATAATTCGTTTAATTTCTACTGAAATTACTGTGGGGGAATCATGGCCCAAGGAAATTCCGTTAGTAAACTCTACAAAGTATTATATAAAAGATCAGATAAGTATGTATTTTCATTATGCTTACATAGATTCTTTCTTTTCGTAAATCAAATAAATTGTCTCGACTTATTATTTTGTTCCAATAATTCTGAAAATAATTAAAACGACAGGTTCTCGTTTTTGTAATATCTTTCGACTGTTTGAAAGCGTCGCTTTCTTAAAGGGCAAAAAAAAAAATTTATGCCGTATTGGATAAATGTATATGCATATATATGTGTGTGTGTGTGTGCGTGTGTTAGTCATTTGAAATGGAATCCTTTTTGTTTTTAACACATTGTGTGCCGGTCCATTTCGCAGCGGAATTTTATCGGGAGCGGGCGTTTTGCGCGTCAATCTAATTATTCAGTTTAATTTCAATAAATCGAAAATTATTTCATTTTTAACCCACTTTTTGTATTTCATATTGAAATATATATATATATATATATATATATATATATATATATATATATAAATGTATATATCATTTTCGCAAGGATAAATAAAAAGTTAACTTTAAATCTAAATTGATTTTTTGAATCAATCTTCCCGTTCTGTGGTTCCACATCGACTGATGTAAAAACTAGTTTTTATTGGTCTCCATTTTTCCGCAAACAAACCCTGTTGTACACTAACCCGTACTAGTACGTGTTCCGCGCTCAAGTATCAATCGTCAGGAAACGCACTAGTAAGTGACTCGCGCTCAGGTATCAATCGTTTGAAAACGTTGTAGTACGTGACCGGCATACGATGTGTTAAGTTTGAAATTCTGCTTTTAGTTTCCTTCATTTCTATCACTTTAAATCCATGACAGGGCGTCATTTTTGTATTATTCACCCACTTGAACATATAACTTTCTGAAAGGTAAAACAGTATTATATCGGTTGAATGTTTGTGTTTATAAATATTTATGCACACACACACACACAAACGTGTATATATAACTACATTTCGTTGTCTAAAGTTGCGTAGTTTATTTTCGCGTTGCTTTTCAGAACCACGAGTGAAATATAATTGTGTTTACCTTTGTTTTCTCAAGTTGCCTGGACTATTGTAATCAGTGTTGGCATGATTTAAATCGGTTGATTTTTTTAAAAAGAATCATTGATTTAAATAGTTTTTTTTTCACTTCTTTTAAAACCCATTTTCCAAAAACAGGAGAATTGGGAATCAGTTAGTACAGTCATACCAATAAGTGAATAAGTGTCAATAGATAGCATGTGCTTTCCAAGAATGGAGGGGTCGTTATCAGAAAGTATGGAGTAGGGGTAGTGTAATGACTGATTATTGGAATTCATTTTATGTCATGGGAAGTAAAGAGAGTATTTCAGAATTTGAAATCCAGTTAGTCTATCTAAATAAAAACAGCCGTGGCTTCGTCTGCCGCAACGGAAAGACAGTTTTCTTCTTTTGGTATCGTTCGTTCTAGCCTTCGTGACCCATGAGGAGCGGATAAAGCATCAGAAGAGCGGATAAAGCATCAGAAGAGCGGATAAAGCATCAGCGAGTGTTTTTATTGAAACGATTAAATTCATCATTCGGTGCTTCAAAAATATGGAAATAATTGGGATTTGTTTTTTTAAATAAATAGTTTGCATTAAAAGAATATTTAATTTGTTCTTTAAATTGACATCTTATTGAGTTTGCACTATTCAATGACAAAATAATGGAATGTATTTAGAATAAGATTTATATATTTAATTTTAGGTAATCTGTGTGTAGAATGTACTAGATAGATAGGATGTTACTTTTTATAACAATTTATTCTATGCACATTGCAAAAAAAACATAAAAACAACAATTAAAATGAGTATTCAGAAAAAAAATAAAAAAAAATCCGATTTAAATCAAATTAATCAGATTTTTTGGATTTAAAAAAATCATTTCTTTCCAACCCTAATTGTAATATTTTTCTATGTGTGGTTTTCTTACTTTAAAAGAACTGGAAATATATTTGTATATTATTAATCTTCTGTTGCTTTGTGTTTTCCTTCCAATTAATCTCTTTTTTGTTTTGTTTTGCAGTGAAGGGGTGTTCACGTGTCCAGAGGATAATTTACCTCTAGATTACGCAAAGGTAAGTGTTTGTTTTTGAGTTTTGATCATTCCAACACTATAAACCTCGAAATATATAAACCTCGAAAATCGTAAACATCTTTCAAGTTTTATTTTTCTCTTTGTTAAGAGGACACACCACCTTTAAACCTTCAATAATTTTTTTTTCTTTTTTTTTCATTTTTAGAATCTTTGGAATTTTCTGAATCGTTTAATACAAACCCCATTGAAATATTCGAATTAGAACCTGTAAAACTATAACATAAAAAAAGAAACACTGGCAGCATGGGACATTTAAATCCCCGGCTTGTGTTTGTTTATTTTTCTCCCTGCCGTTGTGTCATCACTTTTTGCTTTGAAACTGTTTTAAGATGAATCGCTAACTGAATGGGTTTTGCTAACTCTGTAGTGTATGTATGCAGCAGGAGAGTTTTAAACTGTTTTAATATAATTTTAACAAAGGTAAACTGAAAAGTTCTATAATTTAAACTTTAATAGTGTTTTTTCTGTATATATAATGATTTTCATATTTCTACACACTAAAAAATATTGAGTTATTCACTTATTTTTTCCCACATAAGATTATTAAATAGTATCAACAACCAAACGGCACTTAAATGTTTTATTAAATGAGTTTATTAAAATTTTATAGGATTATATATATAAAGATTTGGTATGTCAGTTTTGTAATTTTGTATCATATTAGTGTAAAGATAATGAGATACTTTAGAATAATTATATTCTAAATTATTTCATTATCTTTACACTAATATTGTTATATCTTTACACTGATATTATTATATCTTTACACTAATAGTGGCAAATGAACCTCAGTGTTTTATGTTTATAAAATGTCAATTCTATCTTGTATAATAAATAATTAAAAACATGTTGAAAGATCTTAGCATGCCAGCTTTGCTCATAAAATGTTTAGGAGATTATATACAGAATTTTGCTCTTTAATTTCGAAAGTATGCCTGAAAACTTCTGTCTGTGATTCCAATATTGTTCAAATAGTGGTAAATGATGCACATTTTATGAATTTAATGATGGTCATGTTTGAACCAGTGTTATGCTAGAACTTTCTTAACAAATTGGTCATTTTAAATGGGTGAAGAATAATACCTAATATTTCTTATTTATAAAAATACTAAAATTATTATTGAAGTATAGTTTGAGTTGCTGTAACAGTGCGCGCAGTGCGACAGCAACATTTTTAAATTTTGAAAGCTAGCACTTTTATTTTATTATATAAAAAAGTTCTTATTTACCAGAAACAAAATAAATATAGGAAAATAATTAACTAGATTCGGAGAAAAAATGCTAAAATTTCCAAGTAATTTTCATAACAAGAAAAAAAGTCATGGCAAATCGAAAAATAACAATAATTCCTCATTTTGAAGTTGCTTAAAAGGTGATGTGTCCCCTTAAAATCTGTTGGATAGTTTTTGAACACAGCCGTTATTTTCCTACTTTATTTTAGCAGTTTTATACATTTTGTAAATTTAACAAAAATAACAACAAGCGTATCAACGTTGAAATATAAAAAATATACCCTCTCGACCAAACTATTCATAATATTTGCATCCAAATTGTGAATTTACTTAAGTAATATTGCCTCCTTATACATTTTAAATGCTACTACAACATCGTAAATTATTTACCATTATTTTTCAAACTCATTTTTTTGTTTAAAGTTGCATCATATAAATGGGAAATATTTTGTTCAAAACGTTAGACACAAAAATAAGTAACTCAATTTCTTGTAATTACTTGTTTTGGGAAAAAAAGTTTTCACCCCAGGGTCATATGCAAACGTACTGCGTGCAACAAAATTAGGATGAAAGTCAAATGGTATTGCTTACACAGTATATATAGAAATTAACAGTATGTAAAACGCATTCATATGCAAATTTAGAATAATTTTTGATGAGGTAAAAATAGGACAAAGAACGATTCAGGCTTGTTTACTTCCAATTTTGTTTGATAAGAGGAAGAATATGGCATAAATTTAGAGTTCGTTAAAATATGTACTCGGCATAAATATTATGATATCAAGTAATTGCAAACGGCTTAATCAAAAGTTGAATTAAAATTAATCTCTCCCTTTTTTTTTTAACCCAAATGACTTAAATGAAAATGGCATAATTTAATTTCCCCAAAAATACCCTGTTGGGGAATTTTCATGTGTGGTGTCATTTCATTGTGTCCAGCAACCAAGAATTATCGGAGAATTTAGAAATTGTGAAAATTTCAGGAAAATTGTTGATTTTTAAAAAATTAGGGTTATTTTCCGGAAAAAAAGGAAAAATAACGAATTCTGCTAGTTAAGAATTAGGGAAAAAATATTCTAGCCCCATCTATTACGTCTAACACTAGATTTAAAAATGTGGATCCTATACCTATTTTTACTGAAGTGAACCCATTTGACTCATACAAGAAAATTCAAGTTTTTTGCAAAGAAAATAGTTCCAGATTAATTTAAATAAAATGTTTATTATCCAAAAATTCACGGAAAACATTTTTTTACATATACAATCTGTTTTTGAAACCCATTTTCCTCAAACATTTCTATTCCATTGAGCACAATGGTTTCTACATCTGTTTCTTTGGCACGATGGTCGAACTCGACCCTTCTTCCGTGCGTCAGTAGCATGCATTTCTGTAGTCGGAATGGAAGTGTTCTCGACTTCTTCTCTCTATTGACTTCTTAGCTCTTCAGCAAAATTGGAAAATAT
This sequence comes from Pardosa pseudoannulata, assembly GCA_032207245.1. Lineage (NCBI taxonomy): Eukaryota > Metazoa > Arthropoda > Arachnida > Araneae > Lycosidae > Pardosa > Pardosa pseudoannulata. The sequence goes on from JAGEOH010000114.1 coordinate 81,419, forward strand.
CCCAGGCCTGATAGGAGCCATTAATGTCATGTTATGCGAATCTCTGTTAAACCCATCTATGAGTCCAATGGGCTCATCACCGGGAAAATAGGTCTACCCCATTGGATAATGCGAAAGGAAGGGGAAGAGGAATGAAAGTGGACATCTATTTTATTACTTAACTCAAAACCAACGTATGGTTTCTGAAAATGATATTAAAGTTATATATATATATATATATATATATATATATATATATATATATATATATATATATATATATATAGGGATCCAATTTTTAATGAATCCAATGGGCTCGGTCCGTAAATCGAGTGTGAACATGAGAGCTTCAATCCGTTAAACTTGCAAGTTCAGATTTTTTTTTCTTTTCGTTTTCACTTAAAAATGGGTGCATTTTTACCTGCCCTATTTTTACGGAAATAATTGTTAAAAATGTATAAAATATTAATTAATATTCCACAAAAAGTATATTTTCTCTCAACTGTGTATAGTTCTTAATCCACTATTTTTTATTACAAATATAACTAGATTGGAATTGAAAAAGGGCTTTGAACCTCGTCTTTATTTTATTCTCTTAAGTCCCCCTATTAAAAGAATACTAGACGAATTTCGGAAGACTATTTCTCGATTAAAAAAGAGAAAGTCATATTTGCGACTTAAATTATTTTTAAATCTGTGTATCAAATAGATGTGTGGTAAAATTAAAGAAAGAATATATAAGAAAGATACCAAAGTGACATTTTTGGGGTTTCAAATGTAGACCAACCCAGTTTTTACAATTCCTTGTAAACGAAAGAAAAAAAACTGCATGTAGGATATTAATTCATACGTTTTTAACTCGATTAACATTATTTGGGAAAGTTGAATCTTAAAATTACACCCTGTAGACTTTCTACAGTTTATAAATACGCAGGGATCAAAAATGGTCAGTAATATCCAGTGGCGTACGAAGAATTTTTCAAAATGAGGTCATAATTTTCAACTGGGGATTCATAATTCTAAAAAATAATAGCCCGCATAATTTCTACTAAATTTTTTATTTTTGCCATTTTATCTGAGCTCAAGAGGGGAGGGGTTAAACCCCTAACTCCCGCTTGCTTACGCACCTGGTAATACCAGTATTTTTCAGAGGTATTGGTCAGTATTTGATGAAAAATTAGTTTTTATTTGAATATTCTAGTTTTGCTTCGTAATTCTAAAATTACTTTAAAAATAAAGCCAGGGTTGCAAGCAATTAAAAATGTCCGGAAAAGTTCGTGAAATAAGTGTGTGTTTGGGTGTGAGGGAGATAGATGCAAATTTTGGGGGATATGCAGATTTTTGTGGTCTGGTTTGTAGACATATGTTTACGGATCAAGCATCTTTAATTTGTTGTTTATAAAATTTTTAGCAATTTATTCGTAAGGTGTTACATAATATCTTAACCTTCCTGTAATGACACAAAAAGCTTATTACCTGAATATGTAATTTTCCCTGCACAATTTTGATATAATCTTACTACATATCCTATTTGATATATATTGTATGAGTGTGCACATATTAAGAGAGAAGGGGAAGCTATTAGAAATGTTTCCTGCTCTTCCAAACCTATTTCAGTATTATCAGTTTTGACCATATTACACATTCCAACTTACGATTCAAGAGATTACAGAGTAAACTTAAAACTTTTACACGATAACAAAATTAACACTAGATTTACGGATGTGGATCCTATACCTATTTTTTACTGAAGTGAGCCCCATTGGACTCATACAATAAAATTCAAGTTTTTATGCAATGAAAATAGTTCCAAATGAATTTAAATGAAATGTTTGTTATCCAAAAATTTATGGAAAACATTTCTATTCCATTGAGCACAATGGTTTCTACGTCTGTTTCTTTTACACGATTGTTGAACTCGATCCTTCTTCCGTGCGTCAGTAGCAAGAATTTTTGTCATCGGAATGGAAGTGCTCTCGACTTCTTCTCTATATTTACTTTATACTATACTTTATATTTACTTTATACTACATTTATTACTGTATTTATTTATTTTCATATGCATTCTCTGAGTCCAATGGGCTCCCAACCGTGAAAATAGGTCTACCCCATTGGATAATGCGAAAGGAAGGGGAAGAGGAATGAAAGTGGACATCTATTTTATTACTTAACTCAAAACCAACGTATGTTTTTGAAAAGGGATATGAAAGTTTTATGTATATATAGTGATACAATTTTTAATGAGTCCAATGGGTTCGGTCCGTAAATCGAGTGTTAAAAAAAGTTGTAGTCGTACGAAAATTAACTTTTATTTGTTAATAACTATAATAAAGTGGGTCAGCACTTTTAAAAATCTGTCAGTAAAATCGGTATTTCCACGTCTCTGACTCTCTTTCGTATTTTCTGTATAAAGATTGAAAATTTTTTATTTGCTTCAACGTTTATTGGCGATCTTTTTCTCCCTTTTGCTAATCGCCTCAACGATTTTTATACTCGATAGATATGACTAAGGGATTACCTGGCGCCCAATGTTAAGGCTAATTGATGAAAAAATACCGACAAATCTCGGCGATGAGATCCCATTTCGGCCCAAACGGTTTCTTCATGTATTATGGAACTTTCAGCAATAAACGTTCGACTCCGTTTTTGCTAGCTTTTTATGGAGGAGCGTTTTTTTTTTTTTTTCGTTTACAAGGAGAGGTGGGGGTGGGGAAGACGGAGGTAGCATCTCTCTCTTTATCTCCATGAATCTTGTTTCCTGACTTGCGCAAATATGAGTTCTTTCAGGATGTGAGTAGTTTATGAAATTTTTCTTGGCTGTTTATGGCCTGTCAGAGTAAATATTTTTCCTCCTCCTTAAGGCAGGCGGGTGGGATATATTTTTACAGTCTCTCGCTTCAGATGTTTTCAGCAGTTCGTATGTTTGGAGCGAATTGAAGTGTTTATATTCGCATTATTCATGTGTAAAGTTGGCCCGAATGTGTAACTGGCTTACGGAAAACTTTGCAGAAAATGGGGTTTTATGGACTCGTGTAATTTGGGGAATGAGAAAGAACGGTAAATGTAGCGAGCCGAAGATATACTGGAAAGAGAAAGATAAATTTATGTACGAACATATCCGACTGGCAACTCGCTGTCTCCTCGCTAAACTTATAAAAATAATAAGTTCACTTTTTTAAGTTATAGATAACTAAATTAAACCTTTATTTTCTATGTACGACTATAGTTGAGTAACGAAAGCACGGCCTTCAGTCCTTACGTCACGTCACCATGTACGTGTTGAAAAAGCAGCAGATTCCGTTTAAGATTTCTTTCTCGTTGAAGAATACGCGGATATCTCGTGTGACGGCGAAACATCTTCAACCGGTTAAATGCCTTATTACAAGTCCACACGAACTAACATAGATTAAATACAGTGGAGTCCGCTTAATGGGATCGCAGTCAATGTTATCCATCGCTTATTGTTATCGAAATCAGTGGGTCCCGATTTTCTCTATTCACTTGTATGTTAAATTTATGAGAACATTACATCGGTTCATGTTATCCGTTTTCGAACCTCATTTTAACTGGCAGAGGAATATTCACAATGCATTCAGAAGGAACCCATTCTTTTCTTTCCCTTCGCTGCTGTTAGCCCTCCTGTTGCAAAAAGTTACACCGTAGCACTTGAAACCAAACCAAACCTTCGCTGCTGTTTGAATTTTTGAAAATACTCCGTCTTCCAACTAGAGAAATGGGGAATGAACAAACGAGTGGGACTTCTCAGAAATACGTACACCTTGCGGATGGTCAATGGTTGTCAGATAAGCAGAAGGCAACACGTTCTTATCGGAACTGAGAAGGAGCGTATTCCCATTTGATGCCTTGCTCGCTTACGTGCAGTTTGTCGATGTGGAAGCCAGAAAGTGTAATGATTGAACGTGAAAACAAAAGATCGACAATTTCAATCGATATGACAGGTTGATTAGGATGACGAACAATTTATCGATGAGCTTCTTACAAAAATGTAGACAGTCAACAATGGAATTTTTTAAAATCATGCATACAATTCTTATGTTTTAAAGGATAATTTACATAAATGCAGGATAATATAAGGTGCATTTTTTCATATTTTTAAGATTTAGTTGCTTGTGAATTAAAGGAGGGGGGGTTAAATTTATCTAATTTTGCATATCGTTTATTGTTATCAAAAGGTTATTGTTATCGAAATCGCGGTGTCCCAAACGGATCCCGTTAAGCGGAGCCCACTGTAGTTTTCGTTGTTGCCCGAGAAACCTGCCCATTTTTCACAAGTGCTAAAAGAATCATACACAAATAATACATGTTGACATCTGTTTAGGCCTTTACTGAAGTAAAATCATATATCCTGTTTCAAAACTTGTTAGCTGCAGTTTTTATATCAACGCTTCTTACTGCAATTAAAACATTCTTATATTTTCCACGTGTTTGCCAAAATATCAGGAGAAATTTATTGCAGAAAATAAATTTACCTGAAAAAATTACATCTAGTACCCTTGAAATATATTAAAAAGCTAATAATCCAACAGAATAAATTGATTAAACAATATCAAAAGACTGTGACCCATTAGGGCCTCTTTTCGTAGTCGCACTTAAAATTTATTTTTGAAGCGTCATTTATATCGGTCAAATTTAGATTCCCCCCCAAAATGTATAACATTTGTAAACATTTTTGTAGTTTCATTCTTGATTTTGGTTAAAGGATTTCAATGTCGGTATTGCTCAAGTAAACTTATTATCTCTATTAAGCTTTCATGAAACCGGTCAATCTTCCAGAACTTCTCACAGATCAATAAACTGATCATTAGTGTCGCTTTTGTAAAATATTTTTTTTTATCTGCAATATAGTATCCTAGATAGAAATTGAAAGTTGTTCGAAATCATCGAAAAACATTGTCTCGAGATCTATCATTTTCTGCTGCTGCAACGCTCTTGAAATTATTTTGCCATTTCATTAATCACCGCGAAAAGATCTTAATTATGTTAGTGTAAAATTTCTAAAGCGGGAATGGCAACAGTGTTTATTCAGCTTCCCGCTGCGATGGGAAGCCTGCGAGAGCAGACTCCATTGAGCAGTTATTAACGGCAGTTCGAGTGCCCCCTTCATTGAACCAACTGTTTCCTAAAATTTTAATCAAACGAGTACGAGAGAGAGAACAGCTTGAGACCCCAGCGGATGTATGCACTCTTTCTCTCTTTCTGTTTTCACATCCTATTGGGGGGATGCTATTGGAAAAAGAATTTCTTAATGTCGGTTGTTATGCATTCCTGACCACGAAATGTCTTGGAGTATTCTCGAGCGTAATTGATTGCCACTTTTTTTGTTGCTTATTAAGTTACATATTAAATAGTTTTTATAACAAGTTAAGACTTATAAAAGAACGATACCTTGCGCTAACTCGTTTTTATGTACGTCAATCAATTATTAACTTTGCCGGGCTGTGTGTTCGTTCTTAAACTCTATTTGTTAAGAATAATTTTATAACTTCCAGACCATTTGAAGTATAGCCGAATTATTTATCATCCCTCACGCATGGTTCTTAATCTCTTGGCAGGAGAAGACAAAAGTACTGTGGACATAATTGTATCTGTTTTAACCGTCCTGGTCAATATCCATTTTGACCACTGAAATTCATTTTTCGATATATTTAATACGAATCGAACATAGTTGACTAGCATACGATAAAGGCAAGTTACATTTGTTAAAAATGTGTCATAATATAAATAACACCAGCAAAAAAACAAATATAACATAACACCAAGATATAAAAAAAAAGTTTTACTTATTTTTTTTTTATATACAAGCTGTGTTATATGTAATTTATGTCGAATTTAAAAAAAAATGGTTACAAGTCACAAGCTTTGTAGTTGTCTCTCCATTTAAACGATTTCGTCATTTATTTTGGATGACTCCAAACTTTGAAATAGCTGGTTAGCAACTGATGAAGAGCAACTCATGTTTTTAACTGTAACTTATATTTTACGTTTTGTACTGCAACTAGATTCCATTTTTACAATGGCATGTGTATGGTTCATTTTTAAGATTCGAACATTCTTATTATACTGTATAAGCATGCTCAATCTCTCGAACTTGTGAGTGTCCTATTTTGTTGAACTGCACTACTCTTTTTATGGCTTATTAAAAGGCACTTCTAATTACATAAGATATTATATATTAAAATTAAGACCCTTTAAAACTATTTTTAACAATTCTGACCCCTTCTGACCATTTTAGGACGGTTAAAACCACTATTATGCAGTGTCCTGGTCAAATCAGTTTGGACCGGTCAAAATGACAAGCCTGACTGTGGGTAATAAAAAACATCTACTGGCATGACATCATAGATGTGTACAAAATATAAATTAAAAACCTAAATACGAAAAATTGCGACTCAAAAATCACATGCTGTCTATGCAACTAGGCGTAAAAGTGTGGTAACTAAAGCTAGGTCCCGTAGGTACTGTCCAGAGAAAAGAAGTGTTGCCAACTTTTAATGACAGCATTAGAAATTTCATATCCTAAAATTATGGCATTGACATAAGAATTGGAGTACACGACACGAGTCCAACACGGGTCGGGATTGCGTACATGAAACTAATTTGTTAGATATATTAACAATATTTTTTAATTTTTCAAAAAAACTTAAATCTAACAAAATGAAATACAAAATTCTCATTTTAGAAAATAAATTTAGAAGGCTTTTAAAATCTTACAAATTTATCTTAAGTGTGTCATCTTATCAAACGACTCGTGGCTACTTGAGCTTTCAAATTAGATGATAACGTTCTACTTGAACCTCATTCGAACCCACGGACTTTTCCGACGAAAGCAGCGTCCTACCTCATGCCAACTTCGGCGGTACGTTACGTAATCTATTAAATCCATTTCATTATTAGATAGGTATGCAATTGTGACAAAAGGCATGCATTCATCAAAAGACAAAGGAAAAAAAAGTCTCACATACACATACGCACACGGTACTTTTGAGAATCAGTGTACCACGCAGACGGCGATGTAGTCAAATAGGTGGCGTGGGAATGAAATGCGAAATTTGTGTTTGCGAAACACTATTACCATGTTTTATTCCGCATGCTTTGCGAAGCGATAAGTTCTTGCTCCAAGAAGTGTAAATACGAATGAGCTACGGGGATAATGAGTAACAGGATTTTGCATTCTAGGTTAGTATGCCGTCTAATACTAACATCAGTCTGAACTCCTTTATTTATTATTAAAATTAAAAGAAGGCGTCGTCTTTAATATTATTTTCGCATGTTATCGCCAACCTAAGCACCTTAGATGTGTTACGGCTACGTTATGCGCCAATAACGATGCGTGATTTTTTATTTGTTCATTTATTTTTAAGTTTTATTGCGGTAGCTTTTTTAGTAAACAGGTGAGAACAAAACTTCTATTTCACCGAACAAGCATTTTATATAACTTCTAGGCGAAGAAAAGATACTTGGTGCGGTTAACACTACATTTACGGATGTTGATCCTATACCTATTTTTACTGAAGTGAGACAATTGGACTCATATAAGAAAATTCAAGTTTTTGGCAAAGAAAATAGTTCCAAATGAATTTAAACGAAATGTTTATTATCGAAATAATTCACGGAAAACATTTTTCGTATAAAATCTGTTTTTGAACTAACACGTTTTCCGCCAACATTTCTATTCCGTTGAGCACAATGGTTTCTACGTCTGTTTCTTTTGCACGATGGTTGAATTCTTCCTTGCGTCAGTAGCATGCATTTTTGTCATTGGAATGGAAGTGTCCTCGAATTCTTCTCTATATTTACTTTATACTATATTTATTTATTTTCATATACATTCTACGAGTCCAATGGGCTCGGTCCGTAAATCTAGTGTTAATATATCAGCCTCTTTAAATTTGTTCGGGAGTTTCCGTCTCTCAGTATTTTAGTAAAAAATTAAAGTTTACATAGTGTTTTTGTTTTATCGTATTTAAAAATTAAAAGAATATTTAACGCCGTATCGCTCGTCAACATACTGGTGGTGGAAAAAGTAACGCTGAATCAGCGTTACGTTGATGAATACGCGTATTTCTTATGTGATACGAAAGTTTTCCACCCATGAAAGACCTCAACCTAAGTTGCCCCAAGCTAAAATAAATCGTTGAAAATGTTTCGCCGTACCACAAGAATCTACACATTTTTAACACTTCGCGTGCGGGCAACGTATTTTTACGTTTTTTGCAGTCTGTCACTGGAGCGCGGGTCACGTAAAAATATGTATTGAGTAGATTTGGGGTGGATACCCGCTAACCACTACAAATCTACTCAATGCGTATAATCATATGTATGTGGGACATTATGTGCATGTTGTTTGCATTTTTTCTTTCCACAAGTTAGGATTGTGGAGTGACTCGGTCTTTGGTTGCGCTACTTCATCTTCCATCGAATTCTTAGCTCCAGAACGTACGAGTCGCGTTTTGTCCACTGGAAGCATGGTTTTTTATGGTCGAATACAAAATGGATCAAATGAGCCGTCGTGACATAGAAATTGACGAAGAAATAAGCGCCGACAGAGGATCGGACTTTCATTTTAAAAATCGTTTACTTTTGTGATTTCGTAGTTTTTTTTTTTTGTTTTTTTTTTTTGGTTAAATAATCCTACAGTCTATGTTAAAGTGTAAAATAAAAAGAAAAATTTTGTTCCTAAAAACAAAGTAGTTTGTCGATGGACTGCGATTTTTCTGAATCACTCCACTTTCGCGCGATTCACGAAAAAACGCCCGCTGCACGCGTCAGTGGGCGGTGAAGTATACGCGCATGCCAAGTGTTAACAGCAAAACGAATCCTAAACTAACACGTGATGTGTAATAAGGCCGTTATTCAGAGGACGTTTTACAACATCACATAACAACAACAGAAAAATAATCGATAATATTCGTCGAAACTAAAGAACTTAATACGATAGATTAAATTTATGTTCAGAAATGAATAGGTGCATTATATAAATTTAAATATATATGAATTCATCAAAAATTGTTAAATTCCAATTTTTCCTGCCTACGAATATCTTATATGATATATATCTTCTTTTTGCTTTGAAGAACAGGAATGATACCATCCCGACTACAGGCACCAAAAGTTCCACCGCTGAGTCCCCACGGAATGGAACGGGACAATTTCTTTGCCGTTTCATTCTATCAGAGATCGATTTTTGTGGATGCATTGTCAATTTTTCTTTTCACTTAATCAGCGGCGTTCACAGCAATCGACCCCGTTTATCGTCTTTTGTTTTTTCTCGAAAAGAAAACGTCGTCGATTTACAATTCCGAAGATTCTTTCTGAAAAAAAAATATCGAATGACTCCCCTAATTTATGACTTACCAGAAAGAGTTACAGCTGAACTCGAATACTTTCTGGCGCTTCATTCCACTTACCGCTACCTTAAAAGAAAACCGGCCTAACTCAAAAATTGTATTTTTTTTACTTGCTGCATGAATACGTTACAAAAGATACACACACACACACACACATATATATATATATATATATATATATATATACATATATATACATACATATATATATATACATATATATATACATATATATAGTGGACTCCTCTTAATGGGATCGCGGTTAATGGTATCCATCTCTTATTGTCATCGAAATCACTGGGTCCCGATTTTCTCTATTCAATCGTATGTTAAAATGATCGCTTTATGAGAGCGTCGTATCGGTTATTGTTATATGTTCTCGAACATCATTTTAACTGGAAAAAGAATATTCACAATGTATTCAGACGGAACCCATTTTTTTATTTCTCATCTCTGTTGTTTGAATTACCGAGAATTCTCCCTCTTCCACCTAGGGAAATGGGGAATGACACGTTCCTGGAATTTTTCAGAAATACCACACTCTGTTGGTGGTCAGTGGTTGTCAGAGAAGCAGAGGACAACACATTCTAATCGGAACTGAGAAGGAGCGTATTGCCATTTTATGCCTTGCTTATTTACGTGCAGCTTGACGATGTGGAAGCCAGGGAGAGAAATGATTGAACGTTAAAACAAAAGATCCAAATTTGAAATCGTTATGACAGGTTGATCATGATCACGAACCATTTATCGATGAGCTTCTTAGAACAAATTGTAGACAGTGAACAATGGATCAGTTTTTTTTTAATTATGTATACAATTCTAATGTTTTAAAGAATAATATACAGTATATAAATATAAAATTGAGGTTTTTCATTTTGTTTTGAAATTTAGACAAAGTAAACTAATGTAGGTATTTTCCATAAAACTCCGAAGACTGCCCTTAAGAAATATACTGACAGGAACCTCCTTCAATGTGATACTTCACGCAAGCCGACTTAAATTTGTGGGCGAAAGCTCTTTATTACCGGGAAAATTCTCAGGGGTTTCCAAATCTAAAGACGAGGAGCTCTCAACACATTCCACGGTTTGCTCCGCCACGAACAAATGAAAATGGTGCGAGTCTTGCTTTTAAATGAAACGATGATTTAATAAAGTTACTATTATCAAGAAAGACTATTTTTCTTAACACTGGAGCACGTCATTCATATATATATATATATATATATATATATATATATATATATATATATATATGGATATACATATGCATATACATACATATATATACATATACGCATACACATATATATGTGTGTGTGTATATATATATGAGTGCGTATATATATATATATATATATATATATTGAGAAAGAGATCTTGAAGTCCATTTCACTAATAAAATCCATGTACCTCATTTTGTTATTTATTTATTTTTATTTCCTTATTTTCATACGCTTGTTCAATAATTACTGTTTAAAGTTGTTTTTCTTTGTTTTAAAGACGCGTGCGGTGAAATTGTACCTAAAATGCTCCAAATATTCGTAAGGGTAGGTTTCGGCATTCCCATAGAATTTCTCCAAAGAAAATTCTTTTTTTTCCTTACTTATTATTCATTAATCTCGAGCTTATTTATTATCCCTCCTTACTGGAGAGTCATAAGACGAATAAAAAGAAAAAAATCGTAGATGTTGCGTGCAAAATTATCACACTTCGAAAAATAAGTGTCGGCGTTAGAAAGTTTTAAAAATATTACTCCAAATATAGCAAAAATTTCTTGTGTTAGCAGAAAATAAGTCCAATTCCAATTGGACAGTTCGTGACATAATTGAACGGCGTTTTCTCAAAGCGAGATCTTTTTCAATCGCTTCTTCCTCTTCTAGTGTTATCACACAAACGAGGGTTGAAAATCGTGCCGTCCGTCAAGGAGTGTTCAGCGTAATCTCGTTACACAGATAGGGATCGAAAGAAAATCGACTTTATCCGATGGAACGCAGGAATTTGTCAGGATTCGGACGATGCGAGAAGGTGTCTCTTACGACGTTCGGACAGAAATATCGTTAGGCGATATTGATACGTTGGCTCATCTTTGTAGTTCCAAATTGGCCTCCTATCAGTCTTACCTCTGTAGAGTTTGCTCTTTACAGGATTGGACACATTAATCTCCGAACCATGACACGCCTCTCGTAGGTCAACAGCAGTTTTATAGCTCTTGTGGTTGCTGTCGTGGCTTTTGTCAGTTTGTATGCTGCTGTATGTCTTCGGATGAGTCAATGGTAAGTGTAAGTAGTGACTAACCCTCCTATCTGTTAAGTTAGTTGAGTATTCGAACGGGATAATTGTCTCGGTCATTTTCAATTTTCAACAATCCTAATTTCTTCTCCGTGAGTTTAAATGCCTCGAGACATGGATAATGGCAGCCTTTCGGGAGTCAGTTTTAACACTAGATTTATGGATGTGGATCCTATACCTATTTTGACTGAAGTGAGCCCATTGGACTCATACAAGAAAATTCAAGTTTTTTTGCAAAGAAAATAGTTGATGAATGAATTTAAATGAAATATTTATTATCCAAACATTCATGGAAAACATTTTTTACATGTAAAATCTGTTTTTAAAACCCATTTTTCGCAAACATTTCTATTCCATTGAATACATTCTAAGTCTGTTTCTTTGGCATGATGGTTGAACTCGCCCTTCTTCCGTGCGTCAGTAGCATGTCATTGGAATGGATGCGTTCTCGACTTCTTCTCTCTATTGACTTCTGAGCTTTTCAGCTAATTGGAAAATAAAATCTTGACTGTTGCCCAAGCCTGATAGGACCCATAAATTTCATGTTATGCGATTAACCATTCTATGAGTCCAATGGGCTCCCCACCGTGAAAATAGGTCTACCCCATTGGATAATGCGAAAGGAAGGGGAAGAGGAATGAAAGTTGACATATATTTTATTACTTAACTCAAAACCATCGTATGTTTCTGAAAAGGGATATTAAAGTGTTATATATATATATATATATATATATATAGTGATCCAATTTTTAATGAGTCAAATGTGTTCGGTCCGTCAATCTAGTGTTAATCAGTAAATATTGCATCTAATTAGCTTCCTTTAGTACCAGAGGTTGGGAAACGCTGCTTTAGAAGATCATTTCTTCGATGACTTACTTCCTGATCCTCGATCTTCAGTTCTTTTCAATAAAGACCAAAATGTCGGTTTAAGTCTGCTTCTTTCCTTAGCTCCTGTAGGCAATGACGTAGCTAAAAATTCTTTCGGTGAGGATCCAAAGAGTTCATCCTAAGTACACAGCGATATTTCAATCTCATAAATAAATTCATTACACACACAAAGCACATACCTAAGGCTGCTACATCCTTAGTTTTCCTTGCGTAAATAAGTATGCCATGAAAACGGATCAACGCTGTGCTTCGTCGTTGTATCTTGGAAAGCATATTTACAACCCATTTGTTCCATTAAATTGACGTCTCAAACCAGGTTTCAATGGGCGTGGCAAAATACTGGAGCGTAAGTAATAGACGCGCCAGTATTTAACAGACAAATCAAAACTAAATTAATTTTAAGAATATCTAGGAAAATGCAAATGCATTGAAAAGATAATCATGACATATCCTTTGATTTGTCTTTTGCAAACTAACATACCGTGTACGAGGGTTACTCTGAAATTTTTGAAATACGCGCAGATTAGGACTTATAAAATTAATAACGGTTTAATTTTAAAATACAAAGTATTTTAACACAGCAGACAATTTTTTACTGACTTACTTCAACTTGTTTAGAGTAGAATAAATTTTAGACAGAGGAGAAGATGGATTTGACGCTAGAACATTTTCGCGCTATGATTTTCTACGATTTTAAAGCAGGATTCAATCCAGAAGAATGCTTCAAAGGTTGCAGTTGGCATTGGGTGACGAATCTCCAGCTCGTGCTACTGCTTTCAGATGGTTTAAAAAATTGAGCAGAGATCGCCATTTTCTTCAGGACGAAGAACACGCGGGAAGGCCGCCGTCGGCAATCATCCCGGAGAATGTGTCCGCCACACGAAAAATGTGAATGGATGATAATCGCTGTACCTATCCAATTATACAGAAGAAACTGAACATTGGATCCGCAGCCGTACACAAAATTATTAATGGAGAATTACGTATGAAAAAAAAGTAGTTTGCCCTATAACCGAACTGAGCAGATGACCCCCAGACTTTAGCCTGTCACACTCCCTGGGGTATCGTTTAAGAACATTGTGACCGGGAATCTTAAGTGCTCCATTCTCCCTTAACAAACACGGCGGATCTTGGGGCACCCTTTCAGTTACGAGATCACTGCCTTTACTGGAAACTAGTAATGTATACAATATTTTGTCAGTAGGCTTCTATTGCTGAACTTTTGACAGTGTTATCCCCCCCTTCAAATATTGTACTCCTTTAAGGCTATTTAATAGCATGCAGCCATTTGTCTACGCCCAGCTTTTAATAACCTGAGAAAGAATGAGAAATGACCCACTTTTTCTTCGACAGATAAATATATATATTCTTTACCATCCCGATGTTTTCTGTCGCTTCTCGGTGTTATTTCCTGTCGAGTTCGGTTTAATGTTTCGGACGGAACTTTTCGTACAGAACTAGGATAAATAGATCGTTTGTCTTCCATTCATTAAGCACACGGACCGTGGGGTTGGGGAAAAAAAACAAGAAATAACAGATCTCAATTGGATTACCGTCTGCAATGGCAATAACAAGTTTAAAAAAAAAAAAGAATGACACCACTTGAGCGGAATAATGAGCACCAACCGAGGGAGGGTTGTTTTAGAGTTTTTTTTTTTTTTTCTTTCTCAAAATACAGTCTTCGCTTTAAGAAGAAGAAAGGGGGGAAATGTGTAAGCTTACGAAGAATTTTTAAAAAGAACAAAAACAAAACAAAAAAGACGCGCTGTAGTCCCTTCTCGCGTTTCTGTCTGTGAGGGAAGAAAAACAGGGATGCGGATCTCGGGTGACGCGCTTTGGAGGACGGTGCGTGCGTGCGCGAACTTCCATAACGCTCACATCTGTTGGGACGACGGTTGACTCATCCTCTCATAATAGGAGAACGGGGTTGGGACACGCCACAGATCGGGGGAGGGATCTGCCTTGTGGTTTGATGTTCGAATCGGAGTTAAGTTCGTTTTCGGCTATTTACAAAGCACGCATGATAAGGCTTAGCAAACGCATGGGGTTATTTTGGAATCCCTCTTTTGCTTTATCCTTTCGTTGAACCCTCCATGGTGCGGTGCCTTTGAACACATCTTGCCATTTATAAGGCTATTAATAGCTTGCATTGCGATTTAGATTCTGACCACAGGATTCAACTTCCCTTCTTGTGTGTTCTCGTATTTTTGTGCTCCCTCTCTTGGCCCATGAATGCATATGCATGTGAGTGCGGTGTGTAAAGAAAAAGAACTCTAAATCTTTAAACGAATGTAAATATTTTGTATAAAACCTTGAACAAGGTTCCTTCAGGAATATAATGTCTAAGAGTATCTGGTAATACGTTACATAAAAGAGGTACCCAAGTAAATTTATAGACAAAAGCCCTCGTTACCGCTCCAGAAAATTCTAGGGAGTTTTCGATTTTACAATAAGGGGCAATAATCTCTTGACCCTGCGTTTTCCCCTTTAGCCTCTACTCCAAACTCACCACAGCTGTTAGATTTCACGACCTCCTGTAAAGGGTTCTAACCAAAACTTGGTACAGCCCTAGCGTCCATTTTAATGTAGCCTCCACACTATGGCCAATTGTTCTCCACTTCCTGATGGCGACCTTGAACGATGGTCCGCACGCTGGGCCACTCCATGAGCCGAGCTCGTGGATTCGTCCATAGGGTCTACTGCGCGTGTGCCAAGGCTATTTTATAGTCTACCCCCATCAACCACGATAAGCCATACCCCGTCCAGACGGTGGCTTGCAGTGGACTATAGTGTGGAGGGGCCTTAAGAAATTTCGAACAAAAAGGGGATGCACGTCGTCTAACACGGGATTTCCGAGGATTTTTCGCCGCTTTTCGGATCTCGGTTACATATGACACGCTGCTTCGTCAGTTAATATTTCTTGATTGCACAGTTCCTTCCTCGACGGTCATAAAACGTGTTGAGTAAGATGAAGTACTTCCTGGTAAGCGTTGACAGAGTAAAAGCGCCCGGTACGCTAAATGAGTGTTCCACGTTACAAAGTTGAGCCATTGAAATCATCATGAAGGAAATGAAAAACTTACGTTAGGATTAAGATGGTGAAAAAAAAAGCATTAAATTAACCCCCATCTTCCATATTATATATACAGGCATACGCGGATAGGGAGGGGGCTGCGGACCGCCTCTGACTAGGGAGGGGGGGAACTCTCAAATAGAAGCTTAGATTTTTAAATATATGTTCTGTAACGTAGTGGAGCGAGGAATTATTCCTAAAAGCGAAATTTCAAAGTTTACAGGAATCTGTAATTTCAGAATTGCAAATTTCTCTAACAGACTCGAAATTTAGGAGATCCATTGCGACTTTTTTAGCTCGTTTTTTACTAACGACGGATAAATAAATCATTTTTATATCGAAAATTCCAGATTCAAATCTTATGCTTGTCTGCCATATAAGTTAGTTTTTATTTATAAAGTCCTTTTAACTATCCTTTAAAATATTTAATTTCAATTAAATAAATATGGATTATATATTTTTGTTGACGTTACTAGTTCGGTTTGGAGCGCTACGGTCTACTATTTAGCAACGAGAGCTCCCGAGACATACTGCTTAAAGCCGATTCCGAACGGCTACAAACAACTATGCCCGAGTGGGTGAACTCTGGTACCGAAGATCACCGTTCGACGATTGGAGGAGGAGGGAGCTCTGGAAGATGCCCGTTCTGGACCTCTATAGCTGTTCGCCACAGCGTTTGTGGGTGTCAGACGCACGGTAGCTCAGTTGGCAAAGGCATCGATCTCATAACCAGAGGGTTCCGAGTTCCAGGTCGAACCGGTCCAATATCCGTCGTGTTCGTTAATGGCTCCCGGATCTCGTAGTCTTCATGCCCTCCAAGTTCACAAACGATACGTCTAGAGGTGGCAATCCAAGCTGGTGATCTTCCTCTTGGTTCCAGTTTTTAACACATGGCCATGCGGGTATACTTCACCGCCGATTTACGCATGCAGCGGGCGTTTTTTTGGTGCATCGCGCGAAAGTTAAGTTATTCGGAAAAATCTCAGTCCATCGAAAACGACTTTGTTTTTAGGAACAAAACTTTTTTTATTTTACACTTTAATATAGACTGCACGATTACTTAACAAAAAAAGAAGCAATATTTTTGTAAAAACACAAAAATAAATGATTTTTAAAATATAAGTCCGATTCTCTGTCAGCGCTTATTTCTTCATCATTCTCTTTGTCACGACGGCTCATTTTATCCATTTTGTATTCGACAATAAAAAACCAAACTTCCAATGGACAAACCACGACTCGTGCGTTCTGGAGCTAGGAATTCGATGGAAGACGAAATGACGCGACCAAAGACCGAGTCACTCACTCGATAATCCTAACTTGTATGGAAAAAAATGCAAAGCGCTGCATAGCAACGCCAACGACACGCCTATAATGTTACACATACATACAATTATACGTATTGAGTAGATTTGGGGTGGTGAGCGGGTATCCACCACCAGTCTACTCAGTACGCATTTTTACGTGACCCCCGCAACAGTGACAGACTGCAAGAAACGTAAAAATACGTTGCCCGCAGGAGAAGTGTTAAATGATTTTTTCTTGTCTCAGCGAGTCACGTTTACTGCCTACAAGTTGCTTCCCTACTAAAATGAACAATCCATATGGGTGAGTCAATAGAGCGAATGCAATAAGAAGCAATTGCCCCGCATTGGAAACAATGTTTTATTCGATCACCTTACTGTGTCAGATAATCCCCGTCTCGATTGGAACTACGCTTCGATTTATCTTGGATTTTTGTTGACACGGGATTGTGATGACACGGTGCATTCCCCGGTTTGTTTTAGCCATTTCTGCAATTCCGTTAGGTAGGTTTACCCGTATGCTGGGTGCGAATATTCACCGTCAGTCAATAGTGGCTTGTTTGAACGGAGGGGTGTCGAAGGAACAATGTCTCCCTTCAAGAGTGAACAGCTCTGCAAGACAAATATTGATAAGATAACACGCATGCCACCCCAGTGCGTAACATGTGTTCCGAGATAAGAAGTCACTTTTGCAAATCGTCATCGTGGCTGGCAACAGATCGGCCCCGCCTCTCGTTTACATTGTTAAGTCGGCCGTTTTCATCGCTTCTTTCCCAGGAAATTATATTTCTTGCCGTTTCCAATACAAGTCTAGAGAAAATGAAATGATTTTTAAAAAATACAGGCACGTCAGCTATAGGACTATGAAAAATTAATTCAGGACTATAATTATAGTACACTTCCTCCACCGTACATATATATATATATATATATATATATGTGTGTGTGTGTGTGTGTGTGTGTAATCGAATTTTATATACATACACACATATACCTCGGCGGGAGCAACCCCCTCTGCACCCCACATTTCTATACCTACACTCCAGTATTCAGAAAGTTGTAAACGATTGTGCAACTTTTATTTAAACAAAACTGAAACATGCACAATGTCTGTGTACAAATATGTATTTTTATTCCTTATCCTTTACATTTCACTTATTGCATAGACGAGAAGCCAGATGGCAACTCAATTTTGGCGCCCAATTTGGTAACTTGACGTCAGTATTGGCATTTATTCCAGGTCACGTTATCGTCTAAAATAACTAAGTCATTCATACATACATACAAAAGTATGTGTATATATAAATATACACATATATATACGCATATATACATACATTATACACACACACATATATATATATATAAATATATACACACATATATATATATATATATACACACACATATATATACACACATATAAACATATACACACATACATTAAACCAAAGTAGTAATGTTTTGCATTTAAGACAGCTGTGTGTTGGTATTTGAAGTATTCCATTTTAATTTCAGCCATCGAGATTATTCATCCGGTCAGTAAACAAGACGACGATCGTATCGAATGACGACTTCATTAAAAAATAATTTCTCGGAAAGAAATAAAATTATGCAGCCTGAAATAATCTACTGAGAATATCACTTAATACCGGAGGATATCTGTTTCGATTGTCCTTGAAAA
>JAGEOH010000115.1:5000-7500 GCA_032207245.1 Pardosa pseudoannulata
ACACATATATACATACATGCATTTATATACACATATATACATACATATAGTTACATACTCACATATATACACACACACACACACACACACACATATATATATATATATACTCACATTGCCTCCTAACGTCTAACAAAGGCATTCTTAGCTGCCACGGTACCCACAGCTCTGACCGTGGAATGTGCACACTGCTCTCTTCCCAGATCACTACGCGTGAGTCATATTTATGTGGCTAACTCCTCACGCCGCGTCACTCTCAGTAAAAGAATCCCTAATTAAAAGCTCTTAAAATTAATCTACATTTTAAATCTTGACATATATATATATATATATATATATATATATATATATATATATATATATATATATATATATATATATATATATATATATATAATATATATATATATATATATATATATATATATACATATATACACATATACATACGTATATATATATATATATATATATATTTACATACATATATATATACATACAAATATATATACATATATATATACATACATATATATACATATATATATACATACATATATATACATATACATACATATATATATATACATGCATACATATACATAGATATATGTATATATACATATACATATATATATATATATATATATATATATATATATATATATATATATATATATATATATATATATATATATATATATATATATATATATATATATATATATATATAATATATATATATATATATATATATATATATATATATATATATATATATATATATATATATATATATATACAAATTTACCTAGTAAGGAGATAGGCCACCTTTGGCCCAAACAACAATTCACATTCCACGTAGGAATGACAAATAAAAGTACCCATTTCTTGTGCAGGGTTGTCTCGAGTTCAGATAGTGTGGAGGAGGAACAGATCTCAGAAATTGTTCTCTACATAATCTCACAAAGACTCAATGGCATTGAGATCAAGAGACTGAGGACACCAAGTTAGATGCTCCACTTCATCATCATGTTCATGTCACCATGAACACCTCTAGACGTATGAACAGGGAAGTTGTCATCTTGAAACACAGAACGTTCTCCCGGAAGGAGAGTCTGATGCATACGGTGAAGGTGATCTGCGATAATGCTTCGATAATGGCCGTCTGTGATCATCCCCCTCTACGTACCAATAACACATACCAGGCATGTGTCATAACACAAAGAATAAGACATGAGGTATAAATGGAGATTTACCCTTTTGCAGAATGTTTATTTACAGTACTATTTTTGATAAGAACAATCTGGTGAATCAAATAAAATAATTTAAGTATCAAAATGGAGTCTCCATATTCTAATGAAAATGGTGGAACAACTCCCTGCATCTGATGATGCTATCTGATCACTCCCTGTTGGCCTACTTCAAATCTATAGCACAAATCCGATTACTAGACGATCGACACGCTTTAGCAATCCTTCTTGTCCAATGGCGTCGAAGGGATGATGTCACTGACATCGCTTTCGTCATTCTGTCAGTCTCCCTTGCTGGCGTTGTTCAATAGTGTAACTCATTGTTACACCCTCAAGAAAACTAGAGGCACCAATCCACAGAAGATATTATAGTCCACAAAATCACGGAATCCCCACTCCACCTCATGTTTTTCGACTAGAACCAGGCAGACAACATGAAATGCTTCTTCCGGTGTTTGTCAGACAAACACAAATACGATGGTTTGGAATATATAAATGAGAAGATAATTCTTTACACCGGATGACGTGTTCCCCATTGCAATTATGGCCATTTTAGGTAGTATCGGCATTATTGTAGTCTCCTCATAACATTCCCCGCAGATACTAACGGTTTTTGAATAGCTTCTTTGCCATGAATGTTTGTAGCATGCAATTCTCGTTGAATACTTTTCATGGATACGGGTTTCAAAACGTTGGTATTTATCTCGGACTTTATCTGAGGCAATGTAATCGTGAGATTTCGGCTGACTATCCTCTTCAACACCAGTCTATCACGGTACTTCAAATTCGTCTTTCGACCACTGTTGTGCTTCGCAGAAGATACCTAACACTGGTTTCTGTAGGCTCTCATAACTCTTGATACAGTAGTCTTTGAATACCCAAAATTGAAGCTGAAATGCTTACAACTGTTATTTATAAACTAGCATATAGCCTGTCATATGACAATATAAGTATTTTTTTTATTTTCCCCAGTTGTAAAGTACTTTATGAGGCAGGTAAAAAAAGGGTTTGTTTTTTGGCGGAGAATTATCTCGTGCACGCTCAATAATTTGTTTATCGTCATACTCTTTTAAAGTCTCCCAATATTGTGAATGCAGTTTAGAATCACGTTTGATTCATTTAGTGAAACCGTGTGGTTATAAATAAAAAATAAACAAATCAACGAACAAATTTTTAATTTTCAAAGATATATAACTTACACGCTATATATTTATTATTCCATAAAATAGACTCCTCGATTTTTATGA
>JAGEOH010000115.1:12500-17500 GCA_032207245.1 Pardosa pseudoannulata
AGTAATGAGTACAATATTTTTTTTCCAGCAGGCGGTACAAACGTTATCCTAACTCCTTAACAAGGATGCGAACCCGATTATTCATTAAAGAGGTGTTTCAAATATACACCTTCTGAAAACGAATAGAATTTTTTATCAAAAGAGACGATTCAGTTACTAGTAATGACTAAAATATTTTTTTCCAGCAGGCGGTACAAACGTTATCCTAACTCCATAACAAGGATGCAAACGCGATTATTCATTAAAGAGGTGTTTTAATATACACCTTCTGAAATCGAATAGAATTTTTTATCAAAAGAGACGATTCAGTTACTAGTAATGACTACAATATTTTTTTCCAGCAGGCGGTACAAACGTTATCCTAACTCCTTAACAAGGATGCAAACGCGATTATTCATTAAAGAGGTGTTTTAATATACACCTTCTAAAATCGAATAGAATTTTCATCAAAAGAGACGATTCAGTTACTAGTAATGAGTACAATATTTTTTTTTCAGCAGGCGGTACAAACGTTATCCTAACTCCTTAACAAGGATGCGAACCCGATTATTCATTAAAGAGGTGTTTCAATATACACCTTCTAAAAACGAATAGAATTTTTTATCAAAAGAGACGATTCAGTTACTAGTAATGACTAAAATATTTTTTTCCAGCAGGCGGTACAAACGTTATCCTAACTCCATAACAAGGATGCAAACGCGATTATTCATTAAAGAGGTGTTTTAATATACACCTTCTGAAATCGAATAGAATTTTTTATCAAAAGAGACGATTCAGTTACTAGTAATGACTACAATATTTTTTTCCAGCAGGCGGTACAAACGTTATCCTAACTCCTTAACAAGGATGCAAACGCGATTATTCATTAAAGAGGTGTTTTAATATACACCTTCTAAAATCGAATAGAATTTTTTATCAAAAGAGACGATTCAGTTACTAGTAATGACTACAATATTTTTTTTCCAGCAGGCGGTACAAACGTTATCCTAACTCCTTAACAAGGATGCGAACCCGATTATTCATTAAAGAGGTGTTTTAATATACACCTTCTGAAAACGAATAGAATTTTTATCAAAAGAGACGATTCAGTTACTAGTAATGACTACAATATTTTTTTTCCAGCAGGCGGTACAAACGTTATCCTAACTCCTTAACAAGGATGCAAACGCGATTATTCATTAAAGAGGTGTTTTAATATACACCTTCTGAAATCGAATAGAATTTTTTATCAAAAGAGACGATTCAGTTACTAGTAATGACTACAATATTTTTTTCCAGCAGGCGGTACAAATGTTATCCTAACTCCTTAACAAGGATGCAAACGCGATTATTCATTAAAGAGGTGTTTAATATACACCTTCTGAAATCGAATAGAATTTTTTATCAAAAGAGACGATTCAGTTACTAGTAATGACTACAATATTTTTTTCCAGCAGGCGGTAAAAACGTTATCCTAACTCCTTAACAAGGATGCGAACCCGATTATTCATTAAAGAGGTGTTTTAATATACACCTTCTGAAATCGAATAGAATTTTTTATCAAAAGAGACGATTCAGTTACTAGTAATGACTACAATATTTTTTTCCAGCAGGCGGTACAAATGTTATCCTAACTCCTTAACAAGGATGCAAACCCGATTATTCATTAAAGAGAAGTTTTAATATACACCTTCTGAAAAACGAATAGAATTTTTTATCAAAAGAGACGATTCAGTTACTAGTAATGACTACAATATTTTTTTCCAGCAGGCGGTACAAACGTTATCCTAACTCCTTAACAAGGATGCAAACGCGATTATTCATTAAAGAGGTGTTTTAATATACACCTTCTGAAATCGAATAGAATTTTTTATCAAAAGAGACGATTCAGTTACTAGTAATGACTACAATATTTTTTTCCAGCAGGCAGTACAAACGTTATCCTAACTCCTTAACAAGGATGCGAACCCGATTATTCATTAAAGAGGTGTTTTAATATACATCTTCTGAAAACGAATAGAATTTTTATCAAAAGAGACGATTCAGTTACTAGTAATGACTACAATATTTTTTTCCAGCAGGCGGTACAAACGTTATCCTAACTCCTTAACAAGGATGCAAACGCGATTATTCATTAAAGAGGTGTTTTAATATACACCTTCTGAAATCGAATAGAATTTTTTATCAAAAGAGACGATTCAGTAACTAGTAATGACTACAATTTTTTTTTTCCAGCAGGCGGTACAAATGTTATCCTAACTCCTTAACAAGGATGCAATCGCAATTATTCATTAAAGAGGTGTTTTAATATACATCTTCTGAAAACGAATAGAATTTTTATCAAAAGAGACGATTCAGTTACTAGTAATGACTACAATATTTTTTTCCAGCAGGCGGTAAAAACGTTATCCTAACTCCTTAACAAGGATGCGAACCCGATTATTCATTAAAGAGGTGTTTTAATATACACCTTCTGAAATCGAATAGAATTTTTTATCAAAAGAGACGATTCAGTTACTAGTAATGACTACAATATTTTTTTCCAGCAGGCGGTACAAACGTTATCCTAACTCCTTAACAAGGATGCAAACCCGATTATTCATTAAAGAGGTGTTTTAATATACACCTTCTGAAAACGAATAGAATTTTTTATCAAAAGAGACGATTCAGTTACTAGTAATGACTACAATATTTTTTTCCAGCAGGCGGTAAAAACGTTATCCTAACTCCTTAACAAGGATGCGAACCCGATTATTCATTAAAGAGGTGTTTTTAATATACACCTTCTGAAATCGAATAGAATTTTTTATCAAAAGAGACGATTCAGTTACTAGTAATGACTACAATATTTTTTTCCAGCAGGCGGTACAAACGTTATCCTAACTCCTTAACAAGGATGCAAACCCGATTATTCATTAAAGAGGTGTTTTAATATACACCTTCTGAAAACGAATAGAATTTTATGAAAAGAGACGATTCAGTTACTAGTAATGACTACAATATTTTTTTTCCAGCAGGCGGTACAAACGTTATCCTAACTCCTTAACAAGGATGCAAACGCCGATTATTCATTAAAGAGGTGTTTTAATATACACCTTCTGAAATCGAATAGAATTTTTTATCAAAAGAGACGATTCAGTTACTAGTAATGACTACAATATTTTTTTCCAGCAGGCGGTACAAAAGTTATCCTAACTCCTTAACAAGGATGCAAACGCGATTATTCATTAAAGAGGTGTTTTAATATACACCTTCTGAAAACGAATAGAATTTTGATCAAAAGAGACGATTCCGTTACTAGTAATGAGTACAATATTTTTTTCCAGCAGGCGGTACAAAACGTTATCCTAACTCCTTAACAAGGATGCGAACCCAATTATTCATTAAAGAGGTGTTTTAATATACACCTTCTGAAAACGAATAGAATTTTTTATCAAAAGAGACGATTCAGTTACTAGTAATGAGTACAATATTTTTTTCCAGCAGGCGGTACAAACGTTATCCTAACTCCTTAACAAGGATGCGAACCCGATTATTCATTAAAGAGGTGTTTTAATATACCTTCTGAAAACGAATAGAATTTTTACCAAAAGAGACCATTCAGTCACTACTAATGACTACAATATTTATCCAGCAGGCGGTATCCTAACTCCTTAACAAGGATGCGAACCCGTTACTTATTTAGAGCACTAACCGGGGAGCATATATAGCTTATGGTATGCTGGGGGACAATGTATCTCGCGTCTGCGGCCACGAGCTCCAAGCCGTACGTGTGCTCTGGGTAGTGCTTAATGAGAGACAACCTCAGGGGTATACTCCTATAGGTATATACGAGTGTCACGAGCCCGGGGTTCACCTGAGTAATCTTTCTCTAGTATCTTTTCTGGTAGACCAGAAATTGGCTCTGTAGAGCTTGTTCCTTACCGGAGTTGACCCAAGTAATCTTCGAACCAGGACGGGCCTCGTGTAGGTCAGCTGCAGCTTTATACCTGTTGTGGTTGCTGTCGTGGTGACTGGTCATTCAGTTTCTCAACTGATGTATGGGCGAAGAACCTGAGTCAGTGTAAGAATTCCCTTACGGTATGTTTCGGACTCGAGTAACATTTTCCCCTCTGGGTCCTTGTAATTTAGAAGCAGAGACCAAGCAGGAGATTTGCAGGCTTCGTCTACCACCCCCAGAAGTATCGTTTGAGAACTTGGAGGACTTTGTGACGACGAATCTGTTTTACGCGCCCCAGTCACTTTTAGCGAAAATGGCGGATCTTAGGTCGGCTCGCAACATTTCAATTACGAAAACGCTGCCTTTGCCGACTGAGCTACCGCGGCTAATGACTACAATACTTTCAGACAGAAAAAAATCTCATTTTGTAATGAAATTTACCTTTTTGGGCAATATAGGTATACAAGAAATCTCGGGCAATCTAGTGTTAAGAAAGTTACATTAAATAGAAACAATTAAATTGGAAGTAAATCCAATAACTCATACGTGCAGACATAACATCGAAGCTTGTCAAAATTTATTCAAGTATTGTCAAATAATATTTTTAATTGAAATCTTTTCACGATTATAGTATTTCCCTCACTTCTTACAAAGAAATAAAAATGATTTAATTCTGTTATTTCAAAGGTCCATTATCTCTCAAGTTATTAACGAAATTTCTTAACTTTCATCTTATCAATAAAATACGTTACTTTTATGGAAATAGTTCTACATCAGTTTTGTTTTAGTTCTACTATAACCAGTAAAATTAATGTTTTTTTAATTAAAAATATAAAAACACTCAATTATACAAAAATCTCTGTAAAAATTACATAACAATACATATTTATGAATTATAGTGCCGCATTGATAATTAAAAATGTCAGTAGCAGAAATCTAATTATTGGAGTGTGACTGTAAAAATAACTAATTACCTGTTAATTATTGAAACAAATATTTGCTCATCTAATAATTAACTTCAAGTATAGATTACACAAAATATGATTAATAAAATCTTAACTGTCATTTCTCTTAATTTTGT
>JAGEOH010000115.1:22500-102493 GCA_032207245.1 Pardosa pseudoannulata
AATGTGGACGTACCCAGCTGGAAGTATCCGAGGAACTTGGAATCGCCCAGAGTGTCATCTCCAGGCTTTGGCAACGATTCAAACATGATGGTAATGTGAGTAGATGTTACAGCACAGGTCGCCCCCGAGTTACTACGCCGAATGATGACCGGTATTTGGCAGTTACTGCCAAAAGAAACAGACGGAGCACAGCATCAGACCTGTCTCGTCAGCTCTCTTCAGCTACCGGTACGACAGTTTCAAGGCAGACCGTGTACAGACGCTTAGGGAACATTGGTCTATATGCTCGTAGGCCTGTCAGATGTGTTCCCCTTACCGCAACTCACTGTCGCCTGCGATTATGCTGGGCTAGAGAGCATGCATTGTGGACACCGCAACAGTGGTCTTGTGTGATGTTTTCCGACGAGTCCAGGTTCAGTTTACATTCTGATTCTCGCCGGACTTTCATATGGAGAGCGCCAGGTACCCGTTACCACCAAGAGAACACCATTGAACGACACCGTTACGGTGGTGCAGGATGGCTCGTTTGGGGAGGAATTATTCTTGGTTCCAGAACTGACCTGCATGTTCAGAGTGTAACGATGACAGGCCACATCTATCGGGATGTCATTCTGGAACAACATGTACGTTTGTTTCGGGCGCCATGGGTCCTGAATTTCTGTATATGGATGACAACGCCCGACCTCACCGTGCAAACATTGTAGACGAATGCCTTCAATCGGAGGATATCACCCGTATGGATTGGCCAGCATACTCACCGGACTTGAATCCAATAGAGCATGTGTGGGACATGCTTGGCCGACGAATTGCAGCCCGTCAACCCCTCCCAACTGTCTATCGGAACTTCGGAGGGCATTGCTTGATGAGTGGTGTAATTTTCCCCAAGATCAGATTGATAATCTGATACTCAGCATGCGTAGGCGTTGTAACGCTTGTATTGCATCGTCCGGGAGACATACTCCGTATTAACCATCATACTAACCATGTTATACTGTTTTCTGTAAATAGGTTCTTTTTTGAAATTTGCTCCAGGGAGTAAAAATCGCAATTTTTATTAATTATGTCAAACATATAGCATCTTTTTTGCTCTTTACCTTTTGTTTAATAAATAGACTTTACAAATAAGTCAAATTTGTTTTGCTTTTGTCTCTTTCATTGCCTGAACTTCATTATCTTAATTTATGGACATAGTGTATATATATATATATATATATATATATATATATTTATATATATATATATATATATATATATATATATATATATATATATATTTATATATATATATATAATATATATAATATGTACGTAATCTATGAGTATTGTAAATGAGTGGATATGAAATGCATTTTTAAATGAATTTTATTGTAAAAAATGTCGAATTGTATACATATGATAATATTTATTGTACACATATTCCCTTTTTTCATCTTAATATTAGTTGAAAAGTCATTATTTTTGAGTGAAATTAATGACTAAAACAATTCGTTTTCAAATATGCACCGTTTTGTTGTATTAATTTGTTGCCAATTAAATACTTAATAGCCAGTCACAATTCTTGTTTATAAAATTTCTAGTGATCGATTTTCACAATCTCTTGAATTTTTCTTATATAATTTGCAATAGAAAAGTGAATCGTTGTTATAAGTCCGGACTATATGGTGGATGCAAACTTAATAGACTATTTTAACAAGACGAGTGTATCCTGCTGTCCTGATGAAAATTTTTTTTATATTTTCGTTTTGTAAATGCTAGCTTTAATTATTTTGTTATGTAGGCTCTAATTTAGTGTTTGGTCATACGTGAACTAAAATAATTTTTCCATAAAATACACAGTAGAATTGTGGCGTTTTTAATTTCCGTTTTCTGCTTTATACTTAAGATTAGTTTCACAATATTGTCTTATACATTTCTTATAATACCATATAGAAATAATTTTACGTTTGTGTAATTCGAACAAATTCAGTATATGTTTTTTGGTGTTAATTAAAAACATCGAGCTATTTTTGAATCTATTTAAATTTTAAAAAAATTTTTATATGGTGTTCTTTTCCTCAATGCTACGACTACTAATTTAATTCATTATTTATGTGATTTTAAATTTAGTCGGGCCTGCCATGAAAGTATTTATCTTATATAAAAAAATATCTGAACGAATCGACGAAACAAATTACATATAATTTAAATATCGGCAATAAAATTCACAATTTCAGCAGTATTTTGAATTTATCAAATTAAAAAAAATAAAATTAATTTTCTCTTATTGATTATTTTTAGCACAGTATAAATAACAACTGAATGGATCAAACAATCATTATAAATTTTAGCGTGAAATGTACCTTGACTAAAAAACATAAATTTGAAATTGTTTTATTGTAATTTACGAGATATATCATTACATTGAAAAAAATTTTTTTATAATTTTTGCTTTCATAATATTACTTCAAATATACATATGTATAATTTAATTTTATACTTTTATAACTATGATTTAAATAGTTTTTTTCCTTTAATAACTGTTTACTTAGCATTCAGGATACTATGCAAATGCTAAAATAAGCTGAAAATATTTAAGAATTTTAAATTTCTCTTAAAAATTTGCTTCTAGAATAAAGATTAATTATATTAGGTCATCAAAAAATGTAATTTTATTCTCTATAAAAATATAAAAAATCCTTTCGCGCTTTTTAATATATATTTTTTTTCTGAAAATGATCAGCAATTTTTAAATTTATCAGGGATTTATAAAATATTTTTTTTCATTTTACGGATAAACTTGTTTCACGAATTAATAAAGATATATTTTCTAAATTATATACATTTTATTCTTTATTTTCAGGAAAAATTAAAGAAAAATTTAATACTACTATATATATATATATATATTATATATATATTTATATAAAAAACTATTTATATATATAATATACAACTGTTTACCATAAGTATTTAACTGATAGAAAAGAAAAAAAACTTTATTCTCAATAGTTGTAGTTCTCGAGAGGCAATTAAGTAATCGATAATTTAAAATCTTTTATAACAGCCATTATTGTCTTATTTAAACATACATTTTTACCGAATTTACTAGTATTTATTCGTCGAAATGTCCATTTCCATATTAAATGCGTTTAAATACTAGAAATAATCTGAAGATTTTCTTAAGAAAGTGCCATTTTCTTAAGAAAATTTTCAGAAAAGTGAAGATTTGAGATTTAATTTTTCTTAAGATTATCTTAAGAATTTGTTCAGATATTTTGAAGATGTTAAGGTGAATGACATGTATCTGAAGATATTCATAAGAAAATGTTAAGACAATTTGCAGAGTAACTTTATCTTTAAAATAAGTTAATAACTAATAAGAATTTTTTCAGAGATACAAATAATTTGAGACATTCTTCAGAAAATTATCAGTCATAACTTAATAAGTGGTTTTAAGGTGTTAAAAGATAGAACTTATTTTTTTTTTTTTTTTGCAAAATACTGTGTTATCAGTAATTATGCAAATTACAGTATTTCTTTTTTTTTTTAAATTGAAACTCAAACTTTGTAATAAGATATTTTAAAATGATAGTAATTAAAACTTTTTAATATTTTCCCCAAAAAATATAAAATAATCATATATTGAAAAATGAATAAAATATTTTATTTTGCTTAAAATTATTTCACATAAATCATTGTGGTATCATGTGTTTATTTTATTATCCATTTTTTCATTACTTATTTAAAAACATAAGTATATATATATATTAATGAAAATTCCTCTAAATTATATTTATATTAATTTACTATTCCTCTTTTCTAAATATATTATAGAATAATTTAATCAATTTTAAATCAATGTGCTTTAACTTTTTACTAAGTTCATTTATTTAAGACTGAAATATCCTAACTAATGTTTAAAAAAAAGTGTACTGATATGTTAGTTTTAATAATAATTCTGATTTTATTTTATTTTATTTTTAATAATCTAATGTGTAATCTAATGTCTAATAATCTAATGTGTGCTAGATCTAATCTGTGTATGTGTCTTTACTTTTTTTGCACATTTACAATCAATTTCTTTATAGAATTGCAGCATCGTTATCCTTGAATCGCCATTCAGTCTAGCGTTTGTTTACATCGCGCCACGTGTGTAACGATCGTATTTGGCTTGGTGATTTCTTATTTTTTCTTGCATTTTGCAACGAAATTTTTACTTAAATCTTATTCTGTGGTATTAAAATCGACATTTACTGCTAATTCTTCAAAAGCTGATTCTACTAAGCTATTGTCTTGAATCTTTTATTGAATGTAATTCTGAACTATTTAGAAACTGTATCTTCAATATTCGAACATTAATGTTTTTCAACTATTTCCACAGTACAAAAGTGGATTAGGCCTATCAGAAGATACGATATTCGGTATATGTAGATGTGTGTGGTTTTAGTGCAACTTTTAAATTTTATAAGAATTTTTCTCAACTGAAAAGGAACAATAAATGTATTGAAGGTTTTATCAATAGTGAAGTTTCAATGTGATGACAGGTTGGTAAGTGGTGTGACAATGGATGGAAATTGTTACTTATCTATAAATGACTGTATTAGTTGCCTATCAGTTATAACAGCAAAGTATTAGATATTGAAATAATCTGATACTTTTGCATTTGCAGTTTAATGTTGCTGGCATAGCAATCTGTTGAGCAAAAAAAAAAAGGTTATTAAATTCAATGTGTAGCAAAAACCACAAAGAAGCTGTAAAATCACATCATAAGATTTTTGATTCAAAATGTAATAAATTATAGGCATATGAGTTTCATACGATAGGATATTGCAGAAAAGAGGAAACAACTGATTGTGTAAATTTCGACATTCAACTTATATTGTTATTGATTGTGAAATATATAAATACTGCTTGAATTTCAGAAAACTGCAGCAAATTAAGAAAATGAATCTGCTGAATTTTTTGTGTGCTAAGAAGGTGGTGTCAGTTCTGTCCTATCTTTTAGATGCCTGAGATGACATAGACTTATATTCATATGCTTTTGGTGCACATAAAATAGGTTCATGGTCACAAAATTCAAATGATACCTCTGGCGGTAGAACACAAAAATGTGTTAAGTAATAATAGTTCACATTCCACAAACACAATTGAAATTGTTAAATAAAGTGTGTTTTAAAGTAAACATTGAGTTTTTTGTTTTATTTTAAATTTGTAAGTTTCTTCATTAATTAAAAGGTAAGTGATATATTTGTTATTCTTCTGCTTACTTAGCATGATAAGTGATAATAAATATTTAATGTTCATACTCAGTAACAGGAAAAAAAAGCATCTTCCTGAGTAGATTTTTTGAATTTTACTCTTTGTATATTATAATGATCCTGCTAGTATAAAACAAAAATAGTGAACCAGTTATTCTAGTAACAGGGTAAAATAAAAAGTGCTTACTCACACATCACAGTAATTCAGATTCAATTACAATTCTGTATTGGTTTTATTTTAAGAAATTTGTGAGTAATGCTACATTACAAATAAACTTTCTGAATAGACTTATTGCATTTTATATTAGCACTGTTTGTATATTATAATGTATCCCTATATGATTTAATATGTGAGTTATTTATTCTATTTTATTTAACAGGATACAAAAGAATTGCTTAACACAATATCAGAGTAATGTGGATTTAGTTATTACAATTCTGTATTGGTTTTATTTTAAGAAATTTTTAAGTAATGCTACATTACGAATAAATAAACTTTCTGAATAGAGTATTGCATTTTTAATTTTTACTGTTTATATATTATAATGTATCCCTACATGATATAATAAAAATAGTGAGTTATTTATTCTATTAAGAGGATACAAAACAATTGCCTATTAACACATATCAGAGTAATGTGGATTTAGTTATTAAATTCTATATTGGTTTTATTTTAAGAAATTTTTAAGTAATGCTACATTACGAATAAAAACTTTCTGAATAGATTTTGCATTTTTTAATTTTACTGTTTGTATATTATAATGTATCCCTACATAATATAATAAAAATAGTGAGTTATTTATTCTATTAAGAGGATACAACAATTGCCTATTAACACAATATCAGAGTAATGTGGATTTAGTTATTAATTCTATATTGGTTTTATTTTTAAGAAATTTTTAAGTAATGCTACATTACGAATAAGTAAACTTTCTGAATAGAGTTTTGCATTTTTTAATTTTACTGTTTGTATATTATAATGTATCCCTACATAATATATAAAAATAGTGAGTTATTTATTCTATTAAGAGGATACAAAACAATTGCTATTAACACAATATCAGAGTAATGTGGATTTAGTTATTAAATTCTATATTGGTTTTATTTTAAGAAATTTTTAAGTAATGCTACATTACGAATAAGTAAACTTTCTGAATAGAGTTTTGCATTTTTTAATTTTACTGTTTGTATATTATAATGTATCCCTACATAATATAATAAAAAATGTGAGTTATTTATTCTATTAAGAGGATACAAAACAATTGCCTATTAACACATATCAGAGTAATGTGGATTTAGTTATTACAATTCTGTATTGGTTTTATTTAAGAAATTTTTAAGTAATGCTACATTACGAATAAGTAAATTCTGAATAGATTTGCATTTTTTAATTTTACTGTTTGTATATTATAATGTATCCCTACATATATAATAAAAATAGTGAGTTATTTATTCTATTAAGAGGATACAAAACAATTGCCTATTAAACAATATCAGAGTAATGTGGATTTAGTTATTAAATTCTATATTGGTTTTATTTTAAGAAATTTTTAAGTAATGCTACATTACGAATAAGTAAACTTTCTGAATAGAGTTTTGCATTTTTTAATTTTACTGTTTGTATATTATAATGTATCCCTACATAATATAATAAAAATAGTGAGTTATTTATTCTATTAAGAGGATACAAAACAATTGCCTATTAACACAATATCAGAGTAATGTGGATTTAGTTATTAAATTCTATATTGGTTTTATTTTAAGAAATTTTTAAGTAATGCTACATTACGAATAAGTAAACTTTCTGAATAGAGTTTTGCATTTTTTAATTTTACTGTTTGTATATTATAATGTATCCCTACATAATATAATAAAAATAGTGAGTTATTTATTCTATTAAGAGGATACAAAACAATTGCCTATTAACATATCAGAGTAATGTGGATTTAGTTATTAAATTCTGTATTGGTTTTATTTTAAGAAATTTTTAAGTAATGCTACATTACGAATAAGTAAACTTTCTGAATAGAGTATTGCATTTTTTAATTTTACTGTTTGTATATTATAATGTATCCCTACATGATATAATAAAAATAGTGAGTTATTTATTCTATTAAGAGGATACAAAACAATTGCCTATTAACACAATATCAGAGTAATGTGGATTTAGTTATTAAATTCTATATTGGTTTTATTTTAAGAAATTTTTAAGTAATGCTACATTACGAATAAGTAAACTTTCTGAATAGAGTTTTGCATTTTTTAATTTTACTGTTTGTATATTATAATGTATCCCTACATAATATAATATAGTGAGTTATTTATTCTATTAAGAGGATACAAAACAATTGCCTATTAACACAATATCAGAGTAATGTGGATTTAGTTATTAAATTCTATATTGGTTTTATTTTAAGAAATTTTTAAGTAATGCTACATTACGAATAAGTAAACTTTCTGAATAGAGTTTTGCATTTTTTAATTTTACTGTTTGTATATTATAATGTATCCCTACATAATATAATATAGTGAGTTATTTATTCTATTAAGAGGATACAAAACAATTGCCTATTAACACAATATCAGAGTAATGTGGATTTAGTTATTAAATTCTATATTGGTTTTATTTTAAGAAATTTTTAAGTAATGCTACATTACGAATAAGTAAACTTTCTGAATAGAGTTTTGCATTTTTTAATTTTACTGTTTGTATATTATAATGTATCCCTACATAATATAATAAAAATAGTGAGTTATTTATTCTATTAAGAGGATACAAAACAATTGCCTATTAACACAATATCAGAGTAATGTGGATTTAGTTATTACAATTCTGTATTGGTTTTATTTTAAGAAATTTTTAAGTAATGCTACATTACGAATAAGTAAACTTTCTGAATAGAGTTTTGCATTTTTTAATTTTACTGTTTGTATATTATAATGTATCCCTACATAATATAATAAAAATAGTGAGTTATTTATTCTATTAAGAGGATACAAAACAATTGCCTATTAACACAATATCAGAGTAATGTGGATTTAGTTATTAAATTCTATATTGGTTTTATTTTAAGAAATTTTTAAGTAATGCTACATTACGAATAAGTAAACTTTCTGAATAGAGTTTTGCATTTTTTAATTTTACTGTTTGTATATTATAATGTATCCCTACATAATATAATAAAAATAGTGAGTTATTTATTCTATTAAGAGGATACAAAACAATTGCCTATTAACACAATATCAGAGTAATGTGGATTTAGTTATTAAATTCTATATTGGTTTTATTTTAAGAAATTTTTAAGTAATGCTACATTACGAATAAGTAAACTTTCTGAATAGAGTTTTGCATTTTTTAATTTTACTGTTTGTATATTATAATGTATCCCTACATAATATAATAAAAATAGTGAGTTATTTATTCTATTAAGAGGATACAAAACAATTGCCTATTAACACAATATCAGAGTAATGTGGATTTAGTTATTACAATTCTGTATTGGTTTTATTTTAAGAAATTTTTAAGTAATGCTACATTACGAATAAGTAAACTTTCTGAATAGAGTATTGCATTTTTTAATTTTACTGTTTGTATATTATAATGTATCCCTACATGATATAATAAAAATAGTGAGTTATTTATTCTATTAAGAGGATACAAAACAATTGCCTATTAACACAATATCAGAGTAATGTGGATTTAGTTATTAAATTCTATATTGGTTTTATTTTAAGAAATTTTTAAGTAATGCTACATTACGAATAAGTAAACTTTCTGAATAGAGTTTTGCATTTTTTAATTTTACTGTTTGTATATTATAATGTATCCCTACATAATATAATAAAAAATAGTGAGTTATTTATTCTATTAAGAGGATACAAAACAATTGCCTATTAACACAATATCAGAGTAATGTGGATTTAGTTATTAAATTCTATATTGGTTTTATTTTAAGAAATTTTTAAGTAATGCTACATTACGAATAAGTAAACTTTCTGAATAGAGTTTTGCATTTTTTTAATTTTACTGTTTGTATATTATAATGTATCCCTACATAATATAATAAAAATAGTGAGTTATTTATTCTATTAAGAGGATACAAAACAATTGCCTATTAACACAATATCAGAGTAATGTGGATTTAGTTATTAAATTCTATATTGGTTTTATTTTAAGAAATTTTTAAGTAATGCTACATTACGAATAAGTAAACTTTCTGAATAGAGTTTTGCATTTTTTAATTTTACTGTTTGTATATTATAATGTATCCCTACATAATATAATAAAAATAGTGAGTTATTTATTCTATTAAGAGGATACAAAACAATTGCCTATTAACACTATCAGAGTAATGTGGATTTAGTTATTACAATTCTGTATTGGTTTTATTTTAAGAAATTTTTAAGTAATGCTACATTACGAATAAGTAAACTTTCTGATTAGAGTATTGCATTTTTTAATTTTACTGTTTGTATATTATAATGTATCCCTACATGATATAATAAAAATAGTGAGTTATTTATTCTATTAAGAGGATACAAAACAATTGCCTATTAACACAATATCAGAGTAATGTGGATTTAGTTATTAAATTCTATATTGGTTTTATTTTAAGAAATTTTTAAGTAATGCTACATTACGAATAAGTAAACTTTCTGAATAGAGTTTTGCATTTTTTAATTTTACTGTTTGTCTATTATAATGTATCCCTACATGATATAATAAAAATAGTGAGTTATTTATTCTATTAAGAGGATACAAAACAATTGCCTATTAACACAATATCAGAGTAATGTGGATTTAGTTATTAAATTCTATATTGGTTTTATTTTAAGAAATTTTTAAGTAATGCTACATTACGAATAAGTAAACTTTCTGAATAGAGTTTTGCATTTTTTAATTTTACTGTTTGTATATTATAATGTATCCCTACATAATATAATAAAAATAGTGAGTTATTTATTCTATTAAGAGGATACAAAACAATTGCCTATTAACACAATATCAGAGTAATGTGGATTTAGTTATTACAATTCTGTATTGGTTTTATTTTAAGAAATTTTTAAGTAATGCTACATTACGAATAAGTAAACTTTCTGAATAGAGTATTGCATTTTTTAATTTTACTGTTTGTATATTATAATGTATCCCTACATAATATAATAAAAATAGTGAGTTATTTATTCTATTAAGAGGATACAAAACAATTGCCTATTAACACAATATCAGAGTAATGTGGATTTAGTTATTATAACTCTATATTAGATTTATTCTCAGTAATTTTTGAGTAATTTTGGATTACGAATAAGTAAACTTCCTGAATAGATTATTGCATTTTTTAATTTTACTGTTAGTACATTCAATATATCGGCATGGTATAGTAACAAAAATAGTGAGCTATTTATTCCGCTAACAGGATAAAATAAAAGTGTGTACTAACACAACATCAGAGTTATGCAGATTTAGTTATTACAAGTCTGTATTGGTTTTATTCTAAGTAATTTTTGAGTAATGTTGCATTAATGATAAGCAAAATTCCTGAATACCTTTATTACATTTTCCAATTTTACTGTTTAAGTGTATAATGATGTGAACTGAAAATTTAAAATAAGAAAAAGAAAATTAAAGATTTTTAAATTGAAGCTGGTATGCAATTTATATTATATATTAATAAAGATACCAATAGCAATCAAATGAAAACACATACTGTATTTGCAGTTGACATATATAGAAAATTGCTTTATTATGAAATGACTTAGCTATTAATACTATTATAAAAATTTAATGATTATATACAAGGGAGGAAAATGCATAAAAAGCAGTTTTAAAGCTTTTCCACAGGAAAAATACATTTTTTCAAAATTCCAAATTTTTGTAATTCTCAATATTTTAAGAATATTTGAATGTGTCCAATTTCTATACTTCTTCAGGATATCTTAAGAATATTTTAATGTATCCAATTTCTATAATTCTATAAATAGTATGAACTGACATCATAACATATATTTTATTTTTCTTTTTGTTATAAGAAAATAATATTTTAATAAAATTTGTTAATTGTTAATATACATTATAATAAATATTACAACAGCAATCAAATGAAAATACTATTTACAATAAACAGATATTATAGAAAATTATATTTTTATCACATGGCTTTCATAATTATACTTTTATTAAAAAAAAAAGATAATTGTGAGCAGGAAAAGGCAAGGAAAAAATTGTTTTAAAATTTTTATTTACACATTGAAAAGAAGTTTTAAAACGCTTTAAAGCATTTTTCTACAATTCAAGTTTTTATTCTTCAGAATATCATAAGAATATTTGATTTTATTTAATTTCTATAATTCTTCAGAAAATCTTGTGTAAGTATTAGAATATATCCAATTATCTCAAAATTTTCTCAAAAAAAAAAAATCTTAAGAATATCTTAAGTTATTTGGCCCACATAAGCCTACATGTAGAGAAAATTTTCAGATTATATTCTTAAGATTTTCTGCAGATTATATTCTTAAGATTTTCTGCAGATTATTTTAAGATTTTCTGCAGATTATATTCTTAAGAAAATCTTAAGATTTTAGGCTTAAGATGTGGGCCAAATAACTTAAGATTTTCTTAAGATTTTTTTTTGAGAATATCTTGAGTTTTTTTAGTAGAGTCCATTCGATAAACTATAAAACATAAGTTTAAAATCGAAATATGACAACTACTTTGTGTAAAGTATCATTCGTCCAATAGTAAAACTGACAGGAAACATGTTTCCAAAAACAGTAGATTGAATTAACTGAATACCAATTGTTATAAAGTAAACAGAAAGAATAATTCCATCTTAAACTTGACTATACAACGCATTCTCGCACTGTTAATCAGACAGAAAATTTGATAATTTTTGTCAATTGATTTAGCTCCAAAGAATTTCCACTGATCTACGGTCCAATTTCGATGTATTTAAACATTAAATGTTGGACGTGATAATGCTTTGCAGGAGCAGATGAAAACAAGCAGATGTCTTCCTTAAGGATGTATTCATTGAAACAATACTAATAATGTTAAGTCCTCGTAATGCTATCTTTGTGGTTCTTGAATGTATCTGACAGCACTCATCGGTCTCTATTAGTTTGGTTAGTTTACATTCCGACAATCACGCTCACCTTCCATTCTTTCTCACATATCACTGTATATCGGATACTTCGGATAGCTATATATATCCTTAAGGACATGCAACATTTGTGATATATAATTATATTTTCTAAATCAGAGAGCTTTAGCTTTCATGCGATTATGATTTTTTGATTATCTAGAAGTGTATCAACCGCAGATATCAATTTGTATAGGTGTCTACATATTTTTATGGTAGTTACTTATTGTAGACAGATTATAAATATCACACATATATATAAAATATATATTATATATAAATAAATATTTAAATGTATATATATATATATATATATATATATATATATATATATATATATAATATTTATTTTTATATTATATATATATATTTATGTATATATAATGTATATATAATATATATATATAATATGTATAATATATATATATATATAATATATATATATTATATATAGTATATTATTTATATATTATAATATATTTATATATATATGTATTTTTACACATATTATATAAAAACATAATGATACATATATATATATATATATAAATATATATATATATATATATACATATATATTATGTAAGTTTTATATTATGATGTTTATATATATTTTATGCATGTCTGTATATACATATATATATGTATTTTTTGTATGTATGTACATTATATATTTATATTATATATATATATAAATTTATATATATATTTATATATATTATATAATATATTATTGTCGCGTAGATGAAATGAAATGCACTTCGTGAAATGACTGAGAAACGCTCAAGACAGTTCAAGATTATTACCTCGCAACTGAAGGAAATCCTACTTATATACACTTTTAGAACCTTCCAGACTTGGAAGGCCCGCAGAAACTTAGGAACTAAATTTACATAAATTTACATAATGAAATTAAATTAACATAAATGAAATCCAGGTTAAATTAAAATCAATTTTTAAATGCAGCTTGCCTCGCCTGTTTTCGAACCCGGAACCTCCCGTTCACGAGTCCGCCGCTTTACCGACTGCGCCACGGCGTCCTTGCCGAAAGGAACGATTTTCGCTACATTACCCCCCTCTTAGGAGGAAGCAGCGTCCCGCTGCAGTCTTGTTTGGCTCCTTGTAACAGGTCTCCTGGAAGTAGGCATCTCCTCTTCATCCAATTGTCTTTTTGGATCAAGATAGGGTTTTAGTCTTATTACATGAACGACATCTTCTGATCTTCGACGTCCTTTATTTTGTTCGACACTTTCTACTGCATATGTCACGTCAGACAGTCGGCGTGTTACTCGATAAGGTCCGAAGTACCGTCTCAGTAGCTTTTCGGATAATCCCACTTTCCGTACCGGAGTAAAGACCCATACTAAGTCTCCGATATTGTAGCTAACAGGTCGATGCCTCTCGTCATATCGGCGTTTGTCTGCAGCTTGCGCTTCGCGGATATGGAGTTTTGCTAGCTGTCTAGCTTCCTCTGCCCTGGTAATAAGATGATGAGCATAACTTTCGTCAAAAGTTTCGGTATTAGATGGGAAAATTACGTCAAGAGGAGTCTGGATATCTCTACCATGGACGAGAAAGAATGGGCTAAATCCCGTACTATCTTGTTTTGCTGAATTGTACGCAAAAGTCACGAACGGTAGTATGGTATCCCAATTCTTTTGCTCAACGTCTACGTACATAGATAGCATGTCAGCCAGTGTTTTGTTGAATCTTTCCGTCAATCCATTGGTCTGTGGATGGTAGGCGGTCGTCAGAAGGTGTGACGTCTGGCATAACTGGTTAACGTTTTTAACAATATTGGCTAAAAAGTTACGTCCTCTATCGCTTATCATTTCTTTAGGAGCTCCGTGCTTCAGTACAATTTCTTCAACCATAAATTTAGCGATTTCAGTGGCCTCAGCAGTTGGTATTGCCTTTGTAACTGTGAATCTAGTTAAGTAATCTGTGCAAACGATAATCCACCGGTTGCCATTTCGGGTAACTGGAAAACGCCCAAGTAAATCTACTCCAATTTTGGCAAAAGGTATGTCAGGGGGTTTTATTGACTGAAGCTGCCCCGGTGGGAGTTGTGGAGGGGATTTCCGTCTCTGGCATTCTCGGCAGTGTGAAACATATCGACGTATGCTCCCATATAGTCCTGGCCAAAAGTATTTTCTTCTTATTCTGTCGTAAGTTTTGGCAAAACCAAGATGACCGGCGGTTGGAGCATCATGGAGACTTCTTAAAACATCACTACGGAGTTTCTTTGGTACCACCAAGAGCCACTGTTGTCCCATCGGATCGAAGTTCCTTTTGTAAAGTACACCATTTCTTATTTGATAATTTTGGTATGCCTCACCTCTGTTGAGGATTGTTATGATGGTCTTCAACTGTTTATCCTTTTGTTGTTCTTTTCCGTAATCTTCGATAGTTGCGAAGGACGGGATTTCGTCATTGCTTTCAGTTATTGGTTCAATGAGGGGCTTTCTTGACAGAGAATCCGCATCCAAATGTTTACGGCCACTCTTGTAGATAATGTTTATGTCGTATTCTTGCAACCTGAGAGCCCAACGCGCCAATCTTCCCGACGGATCCTTAACGTTCGCCAACCAACATAAAGAATGGTGATCAGTTACTACTGCAAAAGGTTTTCCATAGAGATACGGCCTGAATTTACCAATCGCCCAGATGACGGCAAGGCATTCTTTTTCTGTTGTGGAATAGTTTCTTTCAGCTGAAGTAAGGGACCTTGATGCGTAGGCTATTGGTCTTTCTTTATTATCCTGGATTTGTACCAGAACTGCTCCGAGGCCATGGCCGCTAGCATCTGAATGTATCCTTGTTTCCGAGTCTGGGAGAAAATGCCCTAAAACAGGGTCATTGGTCAATAACTTTTGGAGTGTTGAAAAAGATTCCATCTGAGGTGGGTTCCAAGAAAATTTTGCGTCTTTCTTCAATAAGTCATGGAGGGGTTTTGCGATCTCAGCAAAATTTTTGATGAATCGTCGATAGTATGAGCATAAACCCAGAAAACTTCGGACATCCGTGACATTTTCCGGGGTAGGGAACTTTGCCACAGCCGCTGTTTTCTGTGGATCGGGATATATTCCATGTTGATCTACTAGGTGTCCGAGTATAGTTAGCTTCTTTTTCCCAAATGAACATTTGGCAGAATTTAGTGTTAGTCCCGCTTCTTTAATGCACTTCAGGACTTTCCTCAAGCGTATTTGATGTTCTCCGAAGTTCGGTGCATACACAATGATATCGTCTAGATAACAAAGACAAATATTCCACTTTAGACCTCTTAGCACCGTGTCCATCATTCGTTCGAAAGTTGCGGGGGCATTACATAGCCCGAACGGCATGACTTTAAATTCGAAAAGACCATCTGAAGTCACAAAGGCCGTCTTTTCCCTGTCTTTGTCGTCAACCTCTATTTGCCAGTAGCCTGACTTTAGGTCCATCATAGAGAAAATTTTCGAACCCGCCAGACAGTCCAGGGCATCATCGATGCGAGGTAATGGATATACATCCTTTCTGGTTATCTTGTTCAATCTCCTATAATCAACACAAAAACGCCATTCACCATTTTTCTTCTTCACAAGCACGACTGGAGATGACCATGGGCTATCTGACGGCTGTATCACGTCTTCTCTTAGCATTCGCTGTACTTCTTCGGCAATCAAGCGTCTTTCGATGGCAGATACACGGTAAGGTCGTTGCTTGATTGGGGCGCTGTCACCTGTATTGATTTTGTGCCTCACTGAACTACATCGAGTTTTCCTAGAATTTCTCTTAAAATCAAATATGTCACTAAATTCTTCTAATAGGTTCAATAGTTCGTCTTCTTCAGTGGTAGTTAGGTCAGAATCGAGAATTTCTTTTAACTTTTCTCGAGTTACCCGTTTTCGGGACTTGTGCTTCTTGGGAGTTTCTTCCACTTTGTCACTCAGAGAGCAGATGGCGTTATTTTCGATTGTCGCAAAAGAGCCTATATTCATCCCTTTCGGTATCAGTTGGGTTCGTCGGGAAAAGTTCGTTACCCACACTTTACAACAGCCATTCTCAATGTCGACAATTGAAGCTGGAACAGATAACTCTTTTTCGTACTTCAGAACTTCGCTACCTACAATCATAGCTCCATTTGCTTCTTGCACTGTTGAATTCAAAGCAGATATTTGTCTTGTAGAGTTAGCTTCAATTAAGAAATTCGATGCGGCTATTAGAGACCAATTTGATTCAGTTGAGACTGTGTTGTATGGAAGGATTTCGGCAAGTTGGAGCTCTTGATTTCCACAATCGATAACGGCATCGGTGGCACGGAAAAAGTCCCAGCCAAGAATCATTTGATGACTACACTGCGGAAAAACAAGAAATTCAAACGGCTTCACAGTCCCGTTCAAGTCTATTTTTAATACACAGCGTCCAGAGGCGGCTACAGTTTTACCACAAGCAGTTTTCAGTATAGGTCCATTCTCAATAAACATAGGAGTATTCAATTGTCGGCGTAATTCTTCGGATATGACAGAATAATCAGCACCAGAATCAACGAGAGCTTTTACACACTGTCCATTCGCGGTGATACAGGTGGTGTTCGCTTTTAACTTGGCTGTGGTGTACGTCGGAGGATTTTCTTTCACTGCGGCCTTACCTCCTGCACAGGTCGCCCGAGTTAGTTTTCCTCACTCCTGCGACTCGGCGACAGACTGGGCCTTCGGTATGGTGATGGGGATCTAAAGCGGCGATTCGGCGAACGACCTCGATTTGGGCTTGGCGACTGGGATCTAGCGGCTGATCGGTTGCTTTCTGCGGCGGCGCGACTGCTAGTGTAATTTGAGAGGGTTTCACGTCCAAAGTTTCGACGGTAATCATCGAAAATAGCCTTTCGATCTTTGCAGTATCTTACAACATGTCCAGGTCGACCACAGTGAAAGCAGACGGGTCGATTATCTGTGGTACGCCATACGTCGGTCTTCCTAGGTTTTTCGTACGTTACATGTCGAAACTGGTCCCGGGTAGTCTCCGGTCTCCTATACGTCGGCTGGATGCGGCGCTTGGGTATCGAGAGGGGTTTTTGGAAGCCTGCTTCAGAAATAGGATTTAGAGATCTTCCCACTTCTTCTCGGACAATGGCTGCAATGGATTGTAGTCCTATTTCCTGCTCCTCTGTTTGCGACGAGGTGAGGGTTTGTATTTCCTCACGAACGATTTTCCTGATTAAGGACGTCAAATCAAGGTCCGATGAATCAATGGAGGCTATTGGTACGACATTAGGTAATCTTTTAAACTTTTGATGCCTAATCCGTTTCTGATTAATTTCTTCAATATGTTGGCACCATTTAATAAAATCGGCTACAGTCTTAATTTCTTTTGTTAATAGTGCCTGATAAATATCCTCGGCTACCCCTTTCATAAGATGAGATATCTTGTTGTCCTCTGACATGCTAGGGTCTGCTTGTTGGCAAAGTCTCAAAACCTCCTGAATGTACGATTGGGTAGATTCACCAAATTCCTGGGCACGA
The DNA here is from genome assembly GCA_032207245.1 of Pardosa pseudoannulata. NCBI lineage: Eukaryota > Metazoa > Arthropoda > Arachnida > Araneae > Lycosidae > Pardosa > Pardosa pseudoannulata. The sequence goes on from JAGEOH010000115.1 coordinate 40,378, forward strand.
CTTTTGAGTCTATCATTGGCTTGCCTTATATACAACTCCTCGTTGCCGAAAGTATTTTTTAATTCATCTTCAAATTTCTTCCATGATAGCAACATGTCCTCATTATTTTCAAACCATTTCTTCGCCGTTCCGTCTAGGAAGAAATACACATTTGCTAAACTCAGGGTATCGTCCCATTGATTGAATTTCGATACACGAAGATATTCCCTCAACCACTCTGTGGGATCCTGTCCAGGCTCGCCTTTAAAGATAGTAGGCTTCCTTGGCTCCCTAATCATGGTTGGAGTAACGAGAATCGGTGAGGACTTAAATTCCGGCTCCGTCATTTTCCTCGCCTTTACTTGCTTCGCCTTGCCTTCGTAAAGTCCGTGTTCCGGGGGAAGGTTTTGGAGTCGACGGCTTCGACGACACTCAGTTTCTTCCAGACTGATTGCAATACGATCTTTACCCGGCGCCTCCACCAAACTGTCGCGTAGATGCAATGAACTGAACTGGGTGAAATGACTGATTAACGCTCAAGACCAGTTCAAGATTTTTATTACCTCGCAACTGAAGGAAATCCTACTTATATACACTTTTCGAACCTTCCAGACTTGGAAGGCCCGCAGAAACTTAGGAACTAAATTTACATAAATTTACATAATGAAATTAAATTAACATAAATGAAATCCAGGTTAAAATCAATTTTTAAATGCAGCTTGCCTCGCCTGTTTTCGAACCCGGAACCTCCCGTTCACGAGTCCGCCGCTTTACCGACTGCGCCACGGCGTCCTTGCCGAAAGGAACGATTTTCGCTACAATATATATATATATATATATATATATACATATACATATATACATATACATATATATACATATACATATATATATACATATATACATATACATATACACATATACATATACACATATACATATACACATATACATATACACATATACATATACACATATATATATACATATATATATACATATATATATACATATATATATACATATATATATATACATATATATATATATATACATATATATATATATACATATATATGCATATATATATATACATATATATATACATATATATATACATATATATATATATATGCACATATATATACATATATATATATATATATATATATACATATATATATATACATATATATGTGAAGGGAGAGAACACCTCATCTCCGCTGTACTCCGATTGGACTGCGCGCGCAACACAGAGTGGCGTGCCAGAGACAGAACACTGAGAACTACGATGAGAGAGAGACGGCGAAAGGAGTAGACGCATCTTTCGACCTTTTGTTTTGACGCTAATATCTAAACTTAATTTTTTCATTCGACGTAAATTTATGTATTTGTATTTGTGTAACCGTCCGTATTTGTAATAAACGATTGTTACGTCCATGAAACCTAGAATTGCTCTCTCAATCCTAACAAATAATGGTATCAGAAGTTCTTGACGACCTACGCGCTTTTGGTTTCGACGCCTTCTACGAAGATGATTCCTGACTTGGACATTCTGCGTTTCCTTTTGAACATTTTTATTTTGCCGTTTGGACTATAAGACTGTTTGACCTGTTTTTTTTTCCCTGGATTATTCTGATATGAACGACTTCAATTTCCCGACGACTTGACGCATGACTATTCAACTCTGGTGAGTCCGTTCCTTTGCATATTATTTTAAAAATGGCGACAATATCGCTAAATGACATTCCATCAATTTCTCGATCTTTAAAATGTGGAAGTACTCGAAGTGTTAAATTATTAAATGACGTCGTGTCGGACCTACCATTTGACCGGTCGACACGTAAAAGACTCAGACAATTTACTAACTTCCCAGAAAATTTTGATGTTGTAAAACGAAAACAAAAAATTCTCGAGACATTTACTTTAGCTGATTTTATTTGTGTGTGTAATTTCTTGCATATTGACTTTACCGGATCCGAACAAATTTTGTGTGACAGAATTTTTGAATCCCTGTCTGATCTTACCTCCTTTCGAAGTACGATTGAAATTTTTTCTTCCGACGATGATATTCAAACCGAAAGTATTTCTTCTCCCACCGCTTCAAACTTAGCAGGCAAAATCATTTCCGGTGATGAATCGAAAGCGCCAATATCTGTTTCTCCCCCTCATCACAAGCTTGCTACAGCCACCGACGTTGCAGACAGTCTGTCTCAGCAATTTTCCTCTCGCGTCGACCTTTGCGATGGAAAGGAAACAAATTCTGTTCTTGTTCGTGGTGATTCAAACAATTATATGAACTTTCCAGCAGCTAGCAGATTCGACGGTCATTCGTTTTGGTTTCTGTTACCACAGATAAGCGAAATTACACGTTCTTTTTCAGGAAAAGATGCCTATTCTGTGAACAATTTTATTTTTGATTTAGAAGAATTGTTTTCTACTTACGGTCTCAATGATGACGTACAAAAAGTTTTGATTACAAAAAAATTATTAATTGATCCAGCTCGTATTTTTGTATTGTCTTTGAAAAATATTACTTCTTTTGATAATCTTAAAGAGCACCTTAAAACTGAATTTGGCACAAAAATTTCATCCATTGATGTCCATAAAATACTTAGTTCTCGAAAATTGAAGCGAAATGAAACTGTTACAGAATATTTTATCTCAATGCGTGCGTTAGCGAGTCAAGGTAACATTGATGACGAATCGCTAATTGAGTATTGTATTTCCGGTTTACCAGACTCTCAAGCTAAACTAATTTTATATGGTTGTGTTAACATTTCCGAATTTAAACAAAAGTTACGTTCCTTTGAAAAGCTTTATTTAGCGGATGTCAAATCAGAAAATAATTTTCATCGTTCTTTTAAACCTCATAAGCATTTCAATAATAAATTTTCTACAGATAATCGTAAAAATTTTACTGAAGAAAAAAATAATCAGAATAATTTTACCTCAAAACCTCAGACTTTTGCTGGTAACACTGCACCACGCTTACCCAAATTAATGGAAAAATTATGTTACAATTGCGGTGAACGAAATCACATCTCCAGTTTATGTCCTAATAAAGACCGAGGAATGAAATGTTTTGAATGCAAACAATTTGGTTCACATAAAGCGGCTAATTGTCCGTCTAAGAAGGTACAATCACATGTTACAATTGTGCATCCCCAAAATTCTACTAGTTTATTCGCCAAGACTGTAACAATCAACAATATCCAAATTTCTGCTGTTGTTGACACTGCGTCGAACAAAACACTGTTGAAGGAAGAGATTTTTAGAAAAATTGTTCCTAACTGTTTTTTAGATGAGTCAAACGTTTTGTTGCACGGTTTAGGAAATACTACGGTGAAACCATTAGGTTCATTTTCAGCTTCTATTTTTATCGATGGTTTTGAATTTCATTCTGATATTTGTGTTGTCCCGAATACGGCTTTGCAATTTCCTATGTTGATTGGTGCTGATGTACTGGCGCAAGGTGATTTGAATATTTCCCATGGTGTTGTATCGTTGACGAAGACTACTACTTTTATTGTAACCAGTTCACCAACCCACAACGTTGATCAAACTTGTATTACTTCTCGTATAAATTCCCAACAACATTCGACAATGAGTAAAAATGCACTTATTGACAATTCAGCATACCCATTTTCATATTTAGCTGATTCAGTAGATACATCGTCCTACGACTTGAGTCACATTCTAGATCCGAATCTCAAAACACAGTTGTCAACCCTGATAAATAATTACAAGCCTCGTGGAACTAAACAAACTGATTTACAAATGACTCTAATTTTGACAGATGATGTCCCAGTGGCCCAAAGACCTCGTAGATTGCCATTTGCGGAACAAAAAATTGTTGAAAAACAGATACAGGAATGGTTAGACGCTGGCATAATTGCGAATAGTTGTTCTGATTATGCTTCCCCCATCGTTCTGTGTAAGAAGAAAAATGGCTTATACCGACTTTGCGTGGATTATAGACGCCTTAACAAAAAAATAATTCGAGATAAATTTCCCATCCCGCTCATTGACGAAGCTTTGGACCAGTTGCAACAAGCCAAAGTGTTTAGCTCGCTTGATTTGAAGAACGGTTTTTTCCATGTTTCGATGAACCCTAACAGCACAAAATACACCTCGTTCGTCACCCACGAAGGCCAATATGAGTTTTTGAAAGTCCCGTTTGGTCTCTCCAATAGTCCTAGTGTCTTCCAAAGATTTGTTTCCAGAGTGTTTCGCGATCTCATTCGTGAAAAAATCGTTATCATCTACATGGACGATATCATAATACCCTCACAGGATGAAGCCGACGGTCTCCAAAAATTACAACGTGTATTAGAAGTAGCATCGGACTTTGGTTTAATTTTGAATCTTAAGAAATGCCAATTCTTACAGCGCCGCATTGAATTTCTTGGATATGTAATCGAGAATAACACAATCAAACCATCACCGTCGAAAACACTTGCCGTTCAAAATTTTCCTTTGCCGAAGACGTTGAAACAGGTTCAAAGTTTCCTGGGCTTAACAGGATATTTTCGAAAATTCATAAAGAATTACTCACTGATTGCGCGACCTTTGTCTGATATGCTCAGAAATGACGCATCTTTCCATTTTGGCCCTGAACAACATCAAGCTTTTCTTGCCCTCAAGGATTCTCTTTCGAATCAACCAGTTTTGCATATTTTTAACCAAAATTCACCTCTAGAATTGCACACAGACGCAAGTTCTTTTGGCCTTGGTGCTGTCCTATTACAAAAATCCGATGATGATGACAAGTGGCATCCCATACATTATATGAGTAGGAAGACCTCGCCACAGCAGTCAAAATATTCTAGCTACGAGCTTGAAGCACTTGCCGTTATTGAAGCGGTAAAGAAATTTCGAAATTATCTTTTAGGAAGCAAATTTAAAATCGTGACTGACTGCGCTGCTTTCCAGCAAACATTGCAAAAAAGAGATCTTACCCCCAAAATTGCCAGATGGGCAATGTATTTGGACGAATTCGATTTTGAAATTATACACCGTCCTGGAAAATTTTTACAACATGCCGACGCTTTAAGTCGAAATCCCGTTTACTTAACGACATGTCTTGATGCAGATCTTACATCACAAATCTCTAAAGCGCAAAGCGAAGATGACTACATCAAAACACTCAAAATCCTAATTAAAACCGGACAAGACTCCGAACATATACTAAAAAATAACCTTGTTTACAAAATCGAGAAAGATCGTGAATTAATTGTTGTACCCCAAATCATGCAAACTGAGATCATACGCTTAATTCACAACAAAGGCCATTTCGCAGTTGCTAAAACTCAAGACCTTTTCAGTCAAGATTTTTACATTCCACAAGCCCGACGACAGATTGAGAATGTAATTGCCAATTGTATCGAGTGCATCCTTTGTAACAAAAAACGCGGAAAGAAGGAAGGTCTTTTACACTCCATTCCGAAAGGTGACATTCCATTATCAACATACCATATTGACTTTCTAGGACCACTCCCGACGACGAACAAGACTTATCAATACATTTTCAGTGTCGTAGATGCTTTCACCAAGTTTACGTGGTTATATCCCGTCAAATCAACAGCATCCCGCGATGCAATTGAAAAGCTCAAACTGCAAAGTATTACATTTGGTAACCCATCACGAATCATATCAGATCGTGGTTCAGCTTTTACATCCTCCGATTTCGCTGAATATTGCTCCCAAGAAAACATCGATCACGCAGTAATTACTACCGGTATACCAAGAGGCAACGGCCAGGTAGAGCGTTTACAAGGAGTTTTACTACCTGTACTAGCTAAACTATCCATCGACGATCCAGCAAAATGGTTTAAATTTGTTCCCGACGTCCAAAGAATATTAAATAGTACCACCTCGACGACCACGCATTTTACCCCATTTGAGCTAATGATTGGAATCAAAATGAAAAATAAAGAAGATTTACGTATCAAACAAATATTGGACGAAGAGTATTCAAACATCATCATGCAAGAAAAACATAACCTCCGAGACACAGCAAGAAAAAATATTCTCGAACATCAAAAGCGTTCCCAAATTCAATACAACAAACGTCGAAAAAAACCAAATACTTACAAGATTGGTGACACAGTAGCTATTCAAAAAACACAATTTTCGACTGGTTCCAAATTGTACTCAAAATTTTACGGTCCCTACGAAGTTACTGCAGTGAAGACAAACGACAGATATGATGTGCGAAAGCTAGGTCAACATCCCGGACCCAATACTACATCGACCGCAGCTGATCATATGAAGCCTTGGCCTCACATTTCATCATCTTTTCCCACCTGATTTCAACAACGACTTGTGACTGATCTACTGTTGACGACTTGCACAAATTTTGGACTTTCTTTTTTTTTTACCAGTGACATTTGAGCTATTCTTCTGAGTGCACTTGCTGTTTGACGTTGCAGCTATCGACGGACATTTTTTTTCCTGAACATTATTCTTTTTCTCTTTTGTTTTCCTTGTGTTTTCTTTTTATTTGCAGATGTTGACGATTGTTTTCTTTCAAGTCTTGAGGGTCCAAGACTCCTCAGGATGGACGAGTGTGAAGGGAGAGAACACCTCATCTCCGCTGTACTCCGATTGGACTGCGCGCGCAACACAGAGTGGCGTGCCAGAGACAGAACACTCAGAACAACGATGAGAGAGAGACGGCGAAAGGAGTAGACGCATCTTTCGACCTTTTGTTTTGACGCTATTATCTAAACTTATTTTTTTTCATTCGACGTAAATTTATGTATTTATATTTGTGTACCCGTCCGTATTTGTAATAAACGATTGTTACGTCCATGAAACCTAGAATTGCTCTCTCAATCCTAACATATATATATATATATATATATATATATATATACATGCATATACATACATATATATACACATATATACATATACATACGTATATATACACATATATACATATACATACATATATATATATACATATACATACATATATATATATACATATACATACATATATATATATATACATACATATACATACACATCCACACACACATACATATCTACACACACACACACACACACATATATATATATATATATATATATATATATATATATATATATATATATAAACCTACTGTCACCACTTTATAAGCACCTGATGTGTAATTGTCCTACTAAAATCCTGTACTGGTAGCTGTCTGGTTATTTCTTTAGTTTATGAATTTGCTTGTACTACCTTAAACAAAGAACTAAAATAACAAAATGCTATAGATTTGGCGTAATATTTATTTATCGTTTTGTATGCTATTATTATTATTATTATTTTACATTTTATCACTTTTTATAGTTTTTAAAGAATTTTTTTTTACACAGAAATTGTACGATTATGAGTTTTTAACCTCATTTCCTACACCTGGAAATGTATTTCAAGTAAACGATTTCCAGAGTACCCAGTAAAGTTATAGCAGCCACATAGTAAAAGCACTTGCCCTCACTATTTCTCTTATTCTGCTACCATTCACAGACAAAAACATACATTGCTTATTGCTGTTATCTCGACTCTCTTACAGAATAAACGAGGGGTGACCCCTTTACCCGGAGGCTACGTTTCCCTCTTGCTAACTTGTTTTACAGTGGGGATTCTAAAAATAGATCTAGCGCACTTCAGAAAGCAGTAAGGGAAATAGGGATTTTTAAAAAGTAATAAATAACGGGGTGTCAATATGTAAAGTTTTCTGATTGGACAGAAAGGCTCAACCAGTTACTTCCCACCGCCTGCAATTTCTTGAGTTGTTTTCACTGCGTACGGGTTTTTTTTCTGAGTCCAGCGGCCCCTTAAAACATCTTAGCCTCACATATGAGGAGAAACAATCCTTAGCAACAAAAATTGCCTTAAAAATACCATTTGATGACATTTTAGATAGTATTCGAGCTTCTGTAGGCAGTGATCTCCAAAGGTTACATTTATTAACACGGAAAGACCTGCATAACATTGAAAACAGTTTCAATTTATCATCCAATGTAATCAAACACACTAATGACTGTGTGAGTGTGCATTTGTGGGTTACACAAATGCAAGATTCAGTACCATCATGTGTTCTATTTTACAAACCACAGGGTGAAGTGTCAGAGAACACCTGTCTCAATAATGATGACTTTCTTTTAATAATCATGAATGATGCTCAGAGGGAGTTGCTTCAAAAATTTGGATCTGATTGTATTTCCATAGACAGCACACATGGAGTTAATGGTTATGAATTTGAATTAATCACACTTCTTGTGTTAGATGACATGCGGCAAGGGTTTCCCTGTGCATTTATGATATCAAATAGATCTGATAAATCTATTTTATCTTTATTTTTTTCATTAATTAAAAATGAAGTTGGCATAATAACTCCAAATGTCTTCATGTCAGACATGGCTGAAGCATTTTATAATGCATGGGTCAAAGAAATGGGTATTCCCAAAAAACGTTTATTTTGCGCATGGCACGTAGATAGAGCCTGGAGAAAGAACTTAAAAAAGATAAATGGAACAGAAAAAAAAGCATACACATACAAAGTGCTAAGATCACTCATGTTAGAGCGAGACATCGCAAGATTCAATAACACACTTCATGCTGCATTAATGAAATTAAAAAATGACCCAGACACCAAAGAATTTGCTATGTATTTTGAAACATACTATGCATGCAATGCAACAACTTGGGCATATTGTTTCAGAATACATAGTGGATTAAACACAAATATGCACATAGAAAGGATGCACAGAACACTTAAATATATATATTTACACCATAAAAACACAAAAAGATTGGATAAAGCTCTCCACGGAATTATGAATTTTTTACGTGATAAACTATTTGACAGACTGATTGTAATTAATAAAGGAAAAATTACAAGCAAACTAAGAGATTTAAGAGTTAGACATAAAAATAGTCTAGATTTCAAATCTGACATTTTAGAAACAAATGGTAAATTTTTTCTTAATTCTACTCATCATAATGAAGTATATGAAATTATTAAAGTAAAAGAAACATGTAATAAATGCCAGTTGAGATGCAACGAATGCAACACATGTATTCATCAATACATGTGTTCCTGCATTGATTCTACTATAAAGTGGAATATGTGCAAGCACATACATTTTTTGTGTAGCCAAAGAGATGCTGCTGGGAACACCAATTCAACAAACCAAACAATAAATGAAGTAACAGAACCAATGGTAACTGATGAAAAAGATCCAGAGTCTGAGGTTATTTTAAAAGAATTAAGGGAAGAAAATAATGTACAAGTTCATGAGCAGGAACATAAAAGCCTTAAGGAGAACTATATGAATTTAATACTCACTTGAAACACCAGAACAATATGCTTTAATGAAACAAACTCTGAAATCATTAGTTCTAAAATTAAATGTAATAAAGACAATAAACACATCAAAAACATTTCCTAAAACTGCTAAAATTCCTGGTAATGCTAATATAACGCCACAAAGAATGTTCCATATGACAAAAAACAAAAAACAAAAAAAACGTCCAATGAAATTATTGCTCTGGATAATATTTGCTGAGGATGTTGCTCTCTCTGTAATGAATCACAAGGGTACACATTTCTCTTAAATTTCCCATTTTGTGAATTACCCAATTTAAAACCAACTTTGAACAATTTGTTTTCTTCCACTGAATCCCTTCATTTAAAACTTAATGAATGTGTTCTGTTTTCATGTTAAAATTGAATGCATAACATATCTTGTGTTAAAAATCAAAAATGTTACGCTGTCTTGTAAAAATATGCATTTTGTGCTACACTGACTCAGTGGCGCTCTAAGTGTCTATCTGGCACTCTGGTCAATCTAGACTTTTCAGAAAAATATTCTATATTTTTCATAATTGGTTTATAAAAAAATTTAGCTTTAATAAAAAGTAAGTGTGGAAAACGTTGAATAAAAGCAAAAGAATTTTATCTTATTGCAATGTTTTTTGCAATAAGAATAAAAATATTTCTTATTACAACATATCCAGTGAAAGTGAAATTTTAAGGTAAGAAATTCATTTTTGGTTTAACATAGCTCATCACCTGGTTTAAGAAATATTTAAAAAATAACAATATTGATAATTTTTCATAGATTAGAGATACATTTAATTCTACTATTTCATTGGATTTAGTATTGCAAAAGAGAATAACTATTCTTAAAATTTATATTAAAAACAAATCATGATAAGGAATACCTCCCATGAACTGACATTTTTTAGTATAAATGATCTAACATTATACTAAAAAGGGCTTTTTTGTTTATTTTTTTTTCTTTGCTTCCTGCAAAGGAAGGAAGATTAAAAAATTTTACTAATTGATACTTGAAAAACATTTGAATATTTTATAAAACACACATTAATATCTTCATTTTATTTACTCTTTTGTTTTATTGTAGATTAGGTATACTTTCAACACATTAATTGCATAAAATAAAATTACATCAACAATAGAAAATAACAAAATGTTGAAATTTTACATGTAAAATACTGCTTTTAATATCTTCTTACTATTTTATCACAATAAAATTACAAAAATATACTGCCAAAATAATTGATTATTACTAATGTGATTTTTAGCGTGGAAATTATTAACCAAGAGAAAATTAAATTTTGGGCTGCTGTACGGGTACAGCAGTTTAAATGCATTGGAAATGTTAACAGTAATACTAATGATATAAAAATTAAAGTAAACAATAGTTTACTTATGGATAACAAGTCCTTCTACTGGTTGAGCAACCAACTCAAGTCCAAAGTTAAAACAAAAATTAATCAATAAAAAACCTAAATTAGACTTATTGCTCTGCATGGCAGCAAGTGCTAGCCATTAAATAAATCTGAAAAAGATAAGTTGCTGATTTTTGAATTAAAATACTCCGAAAGATCTTTTGAGCAGTTAAGCAAGATGAGACCTATAAGATACAATGTAATTATCTATAACAGATTTGGACAACCAGATATTGTTAAGAAGGCTAGCCATATTAGATGGCTAGAACACCTTTTTAGATATAATGATCTAAATCCAAGTAAATCATTGTCTTTTTCAAAGGTTGAGGGTACCGAAAAAAAATGAACCCCCTCTTCCCACCAGGTGGGTTTATTCTGTTAAGAGTGATCTTAAGGATCTGAGAGTCGACTGATGGCAATATATTGCTCAAGATAGAGTCATATGAAAGAGACATCTTTGGTCTGTGAGAGGCTATAGTGTTAAAGATATATATATATATATATATATATATATATATATATATATATATATATCAACAAAAAAATCAATAGCTATAACACCTTGCTTCTAAGTTTTCAAATGAGAGACTAGTTAAGGGACAAATTTGTCATTCTTGGGATGTCTTTATTTGGAGGTTGGACTGTATATATAAAATACCTCAAGGTGGTCTACATATTTAAAAAATGCTATGGACCATTACCTTGATTTTTATTCATTGCAGCACTAAATCATGCAATTCATTACATCACTGATCACAGAAGTGTAGCTAGAATTTTTTTCTTCAGGGAACTAGAGTCCCAACTGTAGTTTTAGGTGAGAACTCTCCAACATAAGGGTGCACATAATTTAAAGGTTTTTACCTAGAAAACTAGAAAAAGCAAACCAACACTTTACCCAAGCATCATTGGTATAAAGTAGCTCTTGGCAAAAGTTGTAGGTTGTCTAAAAGTTTTGAAAATGCTATAAAAAAAAAACCTCCATATAGAGAGATTGCACATGTTCATACTTGATTATGATTAATATTGTTCTGGTAAACTCAAATCCCTTAAACCTGTCATATAAATTTAATAAGGACAATAAATGAAATTAAATATATTATTTATGAATTAATGATAATGTGATCATATGAGCTATGATATTATCTCTATCAACACCATCTCAAAATAGATGAAAAGTCAGTTCTTCTGGTAATTTGATTGTTTGATATTAGTAAAGCATTTGCATGGGAGAAAATTCACCTGTGCAGGCATACCAACTATTCTAGAGTTGTTTTGTAAATTGGTAGAAATTGATAACTCTGAAAACTCCTCAAATTGCTGCAGAAAATAACGAAAATTTTGACCAACTAAAAGATCACAATTCAGCAACCAAGTACAAAGTGTTAAACAAAAATAATGCTGAATATATTACTCTTTCCAGACAGCAATGATGCACGTGATAATGTGTCAAATTTAGTTGACAAACTCTAGAGTCTCTGTCAGAAAATGTAAAAACTTTATCTGAAAGAAAAAAAGTTGATAAAGCTAAAAAAATTGTTAAATGCATAAATTTTAGTTTGTCCTTTATAATTTACTACTGTACGTTTACTTTTAATTTAATTTAGAAATGAATAAAATATGTCACTATGTATAATTTGTAAGGGTTTATTTGTTTATAATGTATGTAAATTACATACATGTATACTTTGTGGTAAGCAAATTAAATTTTAAAATGATGCTATTACTCCTCACAGAGGTGCCTGTGGTAGCCCTTAAAGCAAATTTTTGTTTGTCTATCCTTCTCCATTTGAATTTAAAAAAAATTATCATTAATGATGGCATTTGTCATTTGAATTGTATAACTAAATAATAATAATAACTGAAAAAATAAACTGGACAGGTCTTTTCACTGCCCAAACGTTTGTGAAAGTTCTAATATTACTATTCTAAACTATCAAGAATGTAACTGGTATACTGATATAAATTAATTTTGGACTTTGGAACTAAGAGAAATTATTATTGCATTATCATGACCCTCAAAATTACATAACTGTATTTCTGCATGGCAAATATTTTGTTAAATTTGTAAGAATATATGTTAACTGATAAGGTAAAAAACCATAAACATTCTATGAAAGTAATAAAATTATTTTTCTTCTGAATTTTTCAAACTGAAAGGTTGAATAAAAAAAAGTTTTCCATATCAGCCAAAAGTTAAGTATACAAATTTTTCTATTATATAATTCCTGAATAATAATAATAAAAAAAAAAAAAAAAAATTAGAAAAACAATTCTAGCTACTAATAGAGAACGCTTGCGAAACAGGAAAGTAAAACCTAACAATCCTTAATTGTCTGCATACTACAAATCAAAACTTTGTATCCCTTCATTAATTTACAATATTGCATATTAAATTGCCTGTACATTGCATCAATACAAAATATATAAATTAATACAATATTGTATATTTAAAAGATTTGAGGGGCTTTGTATCTAACTTTATCTTACAATAGCTATATACAAAACACCTCAAAATGAAAAATAAATAAATGAAAATGTTATATTGTTTTGATAAAAAGCAATCAGCAGCGGAAATGAGCAAAGAGCACTAAAGAGCAAAGTGACAACAATACAAAGTATATAAAATATTACAATATTATTTATTTAAAAGATTTGATGGGTTTTGTAAAAAACTTTATGTTATAATAGTATGACTGAAATTGAATGAAAATGAAAATGTTATATTCTTTTGATAGAAAGCAATCAGCGGCGGAAATGAGCAAAGAGTACTAAAGAGCAAAGTGACAACAATACAAAGTATATAAAATATTACAATATTATTTATTTAAAAGATTTGATGGGTTTTGTAAAAAACTTTGTTATAATAGTATGACTGAAATTAAATGAAAATGAAAATGTTATATTCTTTTGATAGAAAGCAATCAGCGGCGGAAATGAGCAAAGAGCACTAAAGAGCAAAATGACAACAATACAAAGTATAAAAAATATTACAATATTATTTATTTAAAAGATTTGATGGGTTTGTATATAACTTTATGTTATAATAGTATGACTGAAATTAAATTAATTAAAGTGTTATATTCTTTTGCTAAAAGCAATCAAATGAAAATGTTATATTCTTTTGATAAAAAGCAATCAGCGGCGGTAAGGAGCAATGAGCACTAAAGAGCAAAGTGACATCACGTCGTAGAAGGTCACGTGATCAGCGGCAAAAACGAGCAAGGATTCTAGAGCAAATGCTGAGGAGGTTTTAACCCCAATACGCTTGTCTCTGTTGGCACCACCGTTGGCAGAGTGTTAGAACCAACGGTTATAACTGCGTATGAGCCAACGGTTGTGAGATGGTTGGGCCAACGAACGTCATCGTTGGCTGAGTATTGGCACTAACAGTTAGAACTGCAGAAGTCCCAACCGTTGTGTGATGGTTGGGACAATGGGCATAATGAATGCCAACGGTTATTGTTGGGCTATAAGGACAGACTTACATATATGCTAAGGGTTACAAAATTGTGTTTAATTACTGTATTGCATATATTTCAACAATTGTGGTTAATTCATCACAGTGGGCAAACCTATTTTTCTGGAATGTTACTTTTTAAAAATTCAAGCATACAAGTGATTAGATGTTTTAAAAAAATTTATTGAATATTTTTTAGTTGTGGAATTAAACTATAGTTTAATTCCACAACTAAAAAATATTCAATAAATTGCATCAAATAGATTTAATGCATTAAATAGATTTAATGCAATTAAATAATTATTATTAATAGACATTAAATAGATTAAATCATTGCATGAATATATGCAATGATTTAATCATTTCCTTCTTCACATTTATTTTTGATATGTAGATACTTGTGCATTATTTTACTTACATTTCATATTCAGACACAGTACCTAATGCTGTCTGACAGTTTACGTCCTTAACACTGGAACCGTGGGATAAGTCATTTTGACCTAAAAACTATTTTGTGTTTTAGCATTTTTTTTTTCTAAATTGTAATAACAGAAATAATATAATACTAACTAAAAGATATCGTCAAAATTTATCCTCAGAAATATTTTTATAAAAATTTATATTATTTCTGTAATTACAGTCTGAAAAAGAATAAATCTGTTATAATAACACAAAATAGTTTTTGGGTAAAAAGAAGTCCTCCTGCAGTTTTAGTGTTAATTGCAAAAATTTCATATTTTGAAGTATAAGAATTAAGATGATCTTAACATGGATGTCATATGAAGTTTCTTCGGTACTAGTTTTATACAACATGATTCTTAATGTTTTGAAGAAACTATACTGTACATGAAATTCTTGTTTCTCCACATTAAAATAATTACACATAACTTCAATCTAAATATGTTTACTTGTCAAACCAAATATAATATGCCCTTTCCCATCTTCTTTTCTAAATAAGCATTTCCCCCATTTCATTAAAAAATAGGTATATATCTAATGGGTGAAATCTGAAATATAACTGATTTTTTAAAGACATATCTAAAAATGTCCAAATATAAGTGTTTGACATACAAAAATTTAGCTGTTAAGAAATAGAAATGTTGTGGTTAATTTTCATCAAAAACGTGACCAATGTGATTAGTTTAACTAATGTAACTATAGTTACATTAGTTAAATTAGTCAAGTGATTAAATCTGGAAAAGAGTGACTCACTAACATGCCTGTGAATCTGTGCAAATTAGACAAATACTTTATACTTGTAAAATTTTATTTACATAATTTATAACAGTATATAAACATTTATAAATTTATTTTTCCCCCCCATCTGGCCGCCTCTTGTCTCTCCCGCCTTCTCTGTCTTTGCAAAAGCGGAACCACGCTTTTATTACTTCTCTGTTACATCTGGGTGACAGAGTCTGGCACTAGCTATTAGAAAGGAGGAGAAAAAAGGAATTAAATAAAAAAGTAGCTGTTCTAATAGTAATTAAAGTTTATTGCAGCCCTATTTACTGAAATTATGTAAAAAGATAAAAATAGAGTTAAAATTTAAATTGTTTCAAACAAATATTTGTAAACAAATCCTGAAAACGGAGAAATTCCTACATACAATCACTTCTAGATAACAATGTAACTGTCAATTGTATGAAATTTATCAAATCTAATGCTAATATGCAAATAATAAAGGAAAGGCATTTATAAAATTCTCTGCAAAACAACTGCTTTCAAATTCCTCTTACTTTTAAAAAATAGTTTTGAAAAGAATAAGAACAACATTGAAATGTGAACTAATTTGTAAATTTAAAATATTTTATCTTTCATTTCAAGTCAATTTGTTGGGTCCTAGTTTGGAATAAAATTTTATTCTCAAGTTGTAAAATATTACACAAAATTATCAAACATTACTTTCAAGCTCTTTACCTGACACCTTGAACTGCTCTAGCTCTATGTTAACCTTACATGTAAAGATTTCTTTAAAACAAGTAATAGTAAGGATGGAACAATTCAATATGGCATGTAAAAAGCTTCCTGGGGGTAAATACTATGCACTTATTCATACACAAAGAGAGAAAAAATAAAAATAAAATTACATATTATCACTTTAGATAGGTTGGTCTTCCCTAACGCAAACTTCCCATTTTTTCCTGTCCAATTAATTTTGGAGCAAATGAGGCCTCTAAATATCCGCCCCAATATTCTTCGAGTTGTGTCTTTAATGCATCCTCCTCCAATGCATGCAAAATGCTGAATCTAATAAAAATTAACAAAACAATTACAAGAAGAAAATATTTAACATCTGTTTTTACAAAAATCTAAAATTATTTTTTTTTTTTTTACCAAAATTGGAACATTATCCACATTGGACAGCCAGCTCTCAACTGCATTTATGTCCTCTTCAGTTTTGGGCATGTCAATAACTGCCGGAGGAGAATCCTTCTTTCCAAATTTTCTGAACTGCTCAATTACCTCACTTTCTAGTTTTACTATTTTTTTCAGCATGACTTCTTGGAAACCTATTTAAAAATTACATAAAATATCATTAGATACTTTTGTGTCTTACACTTTATATAATCTTGTGATTTTAATAAGTCCCAAGAATTTAAGAATTAATTTTTTCCCTCAGAAATTACAAGTTTTATAGGATATTCCATGGTGTATGAAAGTAAGTCAAAAATTATTTGAAACTGTTAGCTTAATAAAGTACTGGTGATTCCATGGATTGGGCAACAAATAATACAACTATGTAATCCACTTATAACCCAATATATATCAGAAACTAAATTTAAATTTAAAAAATAAGAATACATACGAGATTGTTCTTTCTTTCAAATGATTGTAATCTCATCAGATTTTGTACCTCCATGTTTATTGGCATGTATATAGTTTGTAAAGTAACTATCTCTTGTATGTTGTTGTAACCTTAACTGAATGATGTTTGAGCATGTACTTATGCTGTAGCGTGTATACTAATTGGTGTTAGAGTGCCATGCTATGCTGTAAAATAATCTTTGCATATTTTACATCATAAAAATATATTCAAGGAACTATTTTCACTCTTGAATAGTACAAACTAACATGGTGTAAAATTTTGAACTCATTAAAAATAGATCTCAGATGGAAATTATTGATTCTTATGAGACAGTGCTCTGTTAAATTCTAATTTTTGTACGAACTTTGTGTTACAAAATGGGACTTCCAAGCACTCTGTTGATATAAAGTTAATGGCCAGTTATCTATATTTCGGAGTCTGGACTTGGAAACAGACTTCAAAAGTTTTTATTACCAAATATTAAATTAGGTTTAGAATAAAGCTGCAACATTAAATATTTTCAATTCCAGTTGTTTAAAACAACAAATCAATTGCCTTTGCATGCCAGCCACATAAATAAAAAACCATTTAACCAATCAAATAGACTAAATATTTTCTAATTTGACTATAACTTAATAGTTACTAAGTAAAAAGGATTAGGAATGAAATAAAGTAAAATTAATCAAACATTTCTCTATAGACGGAATAACTTACCACCCATTGAAACCAGCATGATTTCTGTTGAAAAAAAAAAAAAAATATTAAGCTACATTTTTTTCCCCAGATAAACTATTATTATAATATGTTACAACAAAAGTTAAAAAAATAAAAGGCGAAACAAAATCTTACAACAGAAACTAATACAAATACAATTTGAAAGGCAAAATTGCATACACACAAAAAACTTAACCAACACTAAGACGGGCTATCACAATGATTAGAACTGACAAGGATAAAAAAGCGGATAATGTTAAAATCGCTATTTTGCTGAACTTGCTTGGAGATGAAGGAGTGGAAATCTTCAATACCTTCAAACCACCAGCTGGAAAAAGTGTTGAAAAATTCGAGGATGTAATGACGATGTTTGAAGACTATTGCATACCCCGAAAGAACGTGGTTTTTGAAAGGTTTAAATTCTTCTCGTGCAGCCAGCATGAAGGTCAGCAAGTTGACCATTACTTGACTGAATTGAAAACCCTTGCCTCAACATGTGAATTTGGTGATCAAGAGGAAGGCCTAATAAGAGATCGTCTGGTGCTCGGAATCCATGAAAAGTCTCTATTAGAAAGATTGCTACGAGAAGCAGACCTAACATTGAAGAAGGCAGCAGACTTCTTGAGAGCAGCAGAGACAAGTAAACAACAGTTAGAAACTGTGACATCAGCAGCACCTAAAATTAGTGAAGTGAAAAGGGATAGATCAAAACAACTCAAGTTTAAGCAAAACACTGATATCTTCAAGTGCCAGAGATGCGGTAAAGAACATTCAAAGAATAACTGCCCTGCGTTTGGAAGATTGTGTGCTAAGTGCAAGAAAAAGAACCATTTTGCAGCTATGTGTACAGTTAAGAACTTAAAACAAAATAACTACAGAAAAGTTAATGAACTGGAAAATTCAGTGCAAGAATTGTTTATAGACAGTGTAATAACAGTAAATTCAATTGAGAATGTTTGGGTAAAACTAATTAATGTTGAAAGTAATGACATTGAGTTTAAATTAGACACTGGAGCTGAAGTTAATGTCTTGCCAATGTCAATTTATAAAAAGATGTGTTTCCCAACTACCCAAAAATTAAGTAAATCTAATATTACATTAGTTTCATATGGCAATTTCAAGTTAAAACCAGAAGGTGAGTTAATATTGAAATGTTCTGTAAATAATTTTATTGATATTCCTTTAAAGTTTATTGTTGTAAATGTATCCTCAAAGCCAATACTAGGTTTAAAAGCATGTCAAATGCTTAATTTAATACAAAAAGTAGACCAAATTAATCTAATTTCTAAAGATGATATTATAAATAACTATAGTGAAGTATTTCAAGGGCTGGGAATATTTCCTGGAGATCCATATCACATTGAGCTGAAATCTGAGATTAAGCCTGTGATAGATCCACCTAGACGGGTACCTTTATCCCTTTATGAAAGT
This sequence comes from Pardosa pseudoannulata, assembly GCA_032207245.1. Classification (NCBI taxonomy): domain Eukaryota; kingdom Metazoa; phylum Arthropoda; class Arachnida; order Araneae; family Lycosidae; genus Pardosa; species Pardosa pseudoannulata. Next base: position 59,518 of record JAGEOH010000115.1, read on the forward strand.
CTTAAAAATACATTGAGTAATTTGGAATCTAATGGGGTAATTCGTAGAGTAAATAAACCGACAGACTGGGTAAATAGTCTAGTCATAGTAGAAAAACCCAATGGTAAACTGAGAATTTGTTTGGATCCCAGAAACCTGAATAAGGCTATTAAACGAGAACATCATGTCATACCAACTTCTGAAGAATTAATAAGCAGATTAGAAGGGAAAAAAGTTTTTTCTGTACTAGACTTAAAAGATGGGTTTTGGCAAGTGCCACTAGATGAGCACAGTGCAGATTTATGCACATTTAATACACCTTTTGGCCGGTTTCAATTCTTAAGAATGCCATTTGGGATAGCCTCAGCACCTGAAGTCTTTCAAAAACGTAATTTAAATTTATTTGATGATATAGAAAATGTTGAGATTTATTTTGATGATATTATCATCACAGGTTCTGATGAACAGGAACATGATTTAACATTAAGAAAAGTTTTAGAAAGGGCTAAGGAGTGTAACATAAAATTCAATCCTGAGAAGTTTCAGTACAAAGTATTAGAAGTCAAATATGTGGGTCAAATCATATCTAAAGATGGGGTTAAAGCTGATCCGCAACATGTTAGGGCCATAACTGAAATGAATACACCTCAAAATAAGAAGGATGTTAGAAGATTTCTAGGTATGGTAAATTTCGTGTCCAAATTTATACCCAATGTTTCTACACTAACATCTCCTTTAAGGAGTCTTTTAAAAGAAAGTGTTGAGTTTAACTGGCTAAGTGAACATGAAAATGCATTTAAGCATATAAAAGAACTTTTAAGTTCCTCAACTGTTTTGAAAGTGTTTAATAGTGCAAAGCCTATAGTAATTCAGTGTGACAGCTCCAAAGATGGTTTAGGTGCTTGCCTAATTCAGGAGGGTCACCCTGTTTCATATGCATCACGAAGTCTAACTGAAACAGAAAAAAATTATGCTCAAATAGAGAAGGAAATGCTCTCGATTGTCTTTGCAGTTCAAAAATATCATAATTTTGTGTATGGTAAAAAATTTGTTGTCCAAAATGATCATAAACCTCTCACTGCAATTGTTAAAAAACCATTATGTAACATATCATCAAGATTGCAGAGAATGTTGTTAAAATTGTTAAAATATCAATTTGAAATACAATATGTAAAAGGTACTGAAATGTTTGTTGCAGACACTTTGTCTAGGGCATTTATTAAGGATAAGGTAAGTGATGATCCTGAAATGTTGAATGTTGTTCATGTTGTAAAACAGCTTCCTATGAGTGAACGAAGAATAATTCAATTTAAGAATGCAATTCAGTTGGATTCTGAATTAAAAATAGTATATGAATTTTGTGAAAAGGGTTGGCCTGAACATATTAAAAGTGTCCCTGATAATGTAAAACAGTATTTCAAACTTAAAGATAGTTTGTATACTGAATTTGGTTTGTTATTTAAAGACTGTAAAATTGTTGTACCATATTCTCTAAGAAGTGACATGTTATCATTATTACATGAGGGTCATTTTGGTATGGAAAAGAGTAAAAACAGAGCTCGCGAGATAATGTTTTGGCCTCATATGTCTACTGATATAGAGAAAATGGTTCAAAAATGTGAAATTTGTCAAAAGTTTCAAAGGTGTAATATTAAAGAACCTCTTATATCTCATGAAATTCCACAAAGACCCTTTGAAAAAATAGGAATTGACATTATGGAATATAGAAATTATAATTATTTGGTTATTATGTGTTATTTCTCAAAATGGATTGAAGTTGAAAAGTTAAATAGTAAAAGTATATCAGACATAAATACAAAATTAAAAGTCTGTTTTTCTCGTTTTGGAGTTCCAACTGAGGTAGTTAGTGACAATGCACCATTCAATAGTTTTCAGTTTAAGTCTTTTGCCAAAGAATGGGATTTTAAGTGCACATTTGTAAGTCCGCGATATCCCAAAAGTAATGGTATGGCAGAAAGGGGAGTAGGAATAGTCAAGGCAATTTTAAAGAAAGCAGCTGAAAGCAACAAAGATTGGATTGGGGGATTAATGGAATATAGGAATACTCCAATCTCAGGTATAAGCTTATCTCCAGCTCAACTTTTGTTTGGCCGTAGGCTAAAAACTAAACTTCCCATACATAACAAATTGTTAAACGCAAAATGTTCTAAAAATCTAAAAGAAAGATTTGTTATCAGACAGAAAAAACAAAAGCGATATTATGACAGAAATAGTACTGTGCTAAAAGAATTTGGTCCTGGTGATAATGTAACCTTGTATAACTTTAATAGTAGAACTTGGGAACCAGCCAAAATTATTTCCAGATGTAGAAATCCCAGGTCTTATGTTGTTCAAAATAATAAGGGCAAAAATTTTATTAGGAATCGTGTTCACTTAAGACCATCAGAAATTCCAATGCAAATTCAACTACACTCTGAATTTGAAATGCCAGAGACTAGCAATACAAACTCCAATGATTCAGATACGCCAGAAGTATCCAAGTTGCCGCAAGTCTCTAATAATCAAACAAAATCAGGAAGATTAATTAAAAAACCAAGCTACCTAAATGATTATGTATGTAACTAAAAAAAACTTCAAAGGGGGGTGTAACATATCTAATGATTGTATATATATCTATTATTATTACCTCCATGTGTTATTGCCTGTATATATATTGTAACTGTAACTATGACTCTTGTATGTTGTTGGTAACCTTAACTGAATGATGTTTGAGCATGTAGATGCTGTAGCGGTGTATACGAATTGGTGGCTAGCGTGCCATGCTATGCTGTAAATAATCTTTGCATATTAATCAAGATCAATAAAGTATATTCAAGGAACTATGTGTTCATGTTTGAAGAGTACAAATCTAACAGTTCTTCTTTCAAAGTTTTAATCTCCTCCAAGATTTTGCTGCATAGGGTTTGGCAGTTGCACGCTGATCCAGATTTAGCAGTTTCTATGAGTTGAACATATTATATATTAAGCTGTACTTATCGTGTCTATCTATATACATGTTTATATTTATTATAGTACTAAAGGACTATTTTACATTAAAAAATAATTTTTCTGAAATTTCATGACTATTTCACTCTTGCCTAAAACTAAAGCAAAAAAATTTTTCTCTTGAACAACAATATAAAATTTGAATAGTGAAAAATTTACAATAATTTAAAATTTCTTATGACAGAAAAGTTAACAAGTTTGTTTTGAGGGGCGATTTACAAAATGGGACTTCCAAGCATTTCTTCTGATATAACTGTTAATGGCCAGTTATCTATATTTACCTCTGGTCTTTGTCCTTGTTCTAAATGTTTTTATTACCAAGAGTATTAATATTTGATTTTATTTTAGGTTTAGATAACTGCATTAATATTACTTCCTACTTTCAGCCACTTTGTAGTGTTAAAACTATATGTAAATCAATTGCCTTTGCATGCCATGTTTACCATATAATAAGTGTACCATGTTCACAAGTCTTAATTTAATAATCTAAATATTGTTTTAATTTTAAGAAACTAACTTGTGATATGTTACTAAGTAAAAAGGATTAGGAATGAAATAAGTAAAAAAATGTAATCAACATTTCTCTATAGATGGAATAACTTACCAGTTTCGTTAGCCGATTTTTCATTATCCTTATCAATGATTTCTGTTGAAAAAAAAAAGAGAGTATTATTAAGCTACAATTTTTTTTCCCCAAAAAGTGATTAACTATTTCATTATAATATGTTACAACCAAAAGTTGAATAAATGCGATAACATTTCTTTCACAATTGCTTAGGCGAAAAAACTTACTTTTACACAGATTTTATATTGAATATAATAAATAACTACGGCTGAGAAGGAAAAGTAAATTGCATTACACACTTACTTGTCAATAATGATGGGCTATCTTCATCACTATCTGATTCATGTTGAAGAAGCCTTTTGCGAAAATCTAGATCTATAAAATCATCTAGATGTTTTCGCTTCCTCTCTTTTCTAGATTTTTTTGCCTCATCGTCCGATTCCGTTTCCAAATGGGAAGTATTTTCAGCATCATTCAGTTGTTTTTTAGCACCAGCATAATTTTCTACATTAAAATAAAAGAGCATTTTACCCACATAAAATGATATTAATGTTAAAACTTTTTGGCACTCATATTTAAAAATTTAGCGTAATTAATTTTTCACTTCTTCTGAGTTTTTTTTAATTAAATGCAACATGCTAAATGCATCTATAAAATATTGGGTCAAAACACTATAAAATGGAAAATTTTGCATGTTTATCCTATATGAAAAGGTAAAAAAGTGTAACATTTCATAAAATTTTACAAAAAATGATACACCAAATTTATGGAATTTATAATGCATTAAAAAATATACAAGCTTAAGTTTGTAATCATACATTTTATACTAGTGAATTTTAAACACTATTTAAAAATTGAAATAGATAGGTGTGATAAAGAAAAGGGGAGAATGGGGCCTCCTTAGTATGAGCTATGCGCATGCTAGGGAGGTATTATGTGACCCCAAGACCCCCCCCCCTCCCAAGAAGCATCCCTTGAATTCACGATTCACAAATATTAATTTTTTTTATTTCTTTTATATTTTTCAATTTATATTTCTGTTTTATATTTTTCAATTTTTATTAATTTTTATATTTTTTCAATTTTTATTTATTTTTTATATTTTCCAATTTTTATTTATTTTTTATATTTTCCAATTTTTATTTATTTTTTATATTTTCTAATTTTTATTCAATTTTTTATATTTTTCAATTTTTATTTATTTTTATATTTTTTCAATTTTTATTTAACTTTTTTATATATTTTCAATTTTTTTATATTTTTCAATTTTTTTTATATCTTTCTTTTTTTTTCTAAAAAAAAAGCTAATGCCAGTGATTAATTATTCATTTAATCTGTTTTTTTCAATTAAATGTGACGTGCCAGGTACATCTGTACCAATACAGAAAAAATATACTAAAGCTTCTTGGCAACGATTCCTTCAAACAAAATACAAAAAATACTCCAATCACTGTTTTACAATTAACAGAAAGATGTATTCAATCAATTGCTTTGAAATAAATTAATATAAACAACCATTCTCTTAACCACTCTCCATTTTTAAAAGTAATGTGATACTTTTACAAGAAATATCACATTTGCAATTCCCTTCACGAGAGTGAAACACAAATGTTTGGAAACTTTTACAATGGAAGATTTAATAATAAGCCAAAAGGATTCTGTCTCATTCCAAATAGAGGGTACTGATATTTATACAACATGTTAAAATAAGTCGTAATTTTATTTCACCAGTCAAGGTTTACATTGATTTGGACCTTAGAAGATAACACTTAATTCTATCAATATATCGATAACAGACACAGAAGTCAAAAGTTTTTGAAAAAAGAAAGAAAAAAAGGAGAAAAATTCAAAAAAGAGGAAGTTAAATAAATATTAAAAATTAGTGGTCTGATTTACTTAATGCAAAAACAAGTGCCTAAATATGAAATATGAAAGTATCTAAATAACTTTTTATCAACAAAAGTAAATACTCAAGTTTCCTAGTAAAAAGATATTTAAAATAGATTCAAATCAGATGCTTCTTCAATGTGTCTCATTAAAAAAATAAATTGACCAATACAGTTGAACTTTATTAAATTAAATTTTGAGGAATCTATATTAAATTTTCTTGAATTGAGGAAGCCTCAATTCAAGAAAATTATATATATATAGAGAGAGAGATGTAGACATAAAATAGATAATAATTTTTCAAACAATGTTCAAAACAGTACTAATGAGTTCTTATTTTAAATATATATAAATTACAACTATAATTAAATCATACTATTCCTTATTTAGATTTGTGGGAGCCACGTTGAAACACATTAAAATGCCACAAAAATATATAAATGTTTTAAAGTGTATATATATGAACTTACAAAAAGAGCCATTTTGTGTTACAATCGTTCCATTTGAAAATTACTTTGAGTACAAAATTCCAATGAAAAGGGGGCCCACCCTCCTCCTACTGAACACGAATGACAACAAAATGGTCCAAATTTGTTGAAAGTCATCATAGTGAAAATAACTTACTGTTGTCTTCTGCAGATGCACAATTTCGATCGCCACTTTTGTAGGCATCTTTCGACGATTTTGATTTCTACCTCTGGCAGCAGAGGCTGGAACTTGACTGCCACTGGGGTCTTGAGTGCGACTAGGGCAAGCAGAGCTGCTGGGGCTTCTTGGCAACGATTCCTTCAAACAAAATACAAAAAATACTCCAATCACTGTTTTACAATTAACAGAAAGATCTATTCAATCAATTGTTTTGAAATAAATTAATCCATTTTTAAAAGTAATGTGATACTTTTACAAGAAATATCACATTTGCAATTTCCTTCACGAGAGTGCCACACAAATGTTTGGAAACCTTTACAATGGGAGATTTAATAATAAGCCAAAAGGATTCTGTCTCATTCCAAATAGAGAGTATTGATATTTATACAACATGTTAAAATAAGTCGTAATTTTATTTCACCAGTCAAGGTTTACATTGATTTGGACCTAGAAGATAACACTTAATTCTATCAATATATCGATAACAGACACAGAAGTCAAAAGTTTTTGAAATAAGAAGGAAAAAAAGGAGAAAAATTCAAAAAAGAGGAAGTTAAATAAATATTAAAAATTAATGGTCTGATTTACTTAATGCAAGAACAAGTGCCTAAATATGAAATATGGAAGTATCTAAATAACTTTTTATCAATATAAGTAAATACTCAAGTTTCCTAGTAAAAAGATATTTAAAATAGATTCAAATCAGATGCTTCTTCAATGTGTCGCATTAAAAAAATAAATATATTCACCAATAGAGTTGAACTTTATTATATTAAATATTGAGGAATCTATATTAAATTTTCTTCAATTGAGGAAGCCTCAATTCAAGAAAATTATATATATGTATAGAGAGAGATGTAGATATAAAATAGATAATTATTTTTCAAAGAATGTTTAAAACAGTAATAATGAGTTCTTATTTTAAATATATATAAATTACAACTATAATTAAATCATACTATTCCTTATTTAAATTTGTGAGAGCCACGTTGAAACACATTAAAATGCCACAAAAATACATAAATGTTTTAAAGTGTATATATATGAACTTAAAAAAAGAGCCATTTTGTGTTACAATCGTTTCATTTGAAAATTACTTTGAGTACAAAATTCCAATGAAAAGGGGGCTTGCCTCCTCCTACAGAACACGAATAACAACAAAATGGTCCAAATTTGTTGAAAGTCATCATAGTGAAAATAACTTACTGTTGTCTTCTGCAGATGTACAATTTCGATAGCCACTTTTGTAGGCATCTTTCGACGATTTTGATTTCTACCTCTGGCAGCAGAGGCTGGAACTTGACTGCCACTGGGGTCTTGAGTGCGACTAGGGCAAGCAGAACTGCTGGGGCTTCTTGGCAACGACTCCTTCAAACAAAATACAAAAAAATACTCCAATCACTGTATTACAATTAACAGAAAGATCTATTCAATCAATTGCTTTGAAATAAATTACTATAAATAACCATTCTCTTAACCACTCTCCATTTTTAAAAGTAATGTGATACTTTTACAAGAAATATCACATTTGCAATTTCCTTCACGAGAGTGAAACACAAATGTTTGGAAACTTTTACAATGGGAGATTTAATAATAAGCCAAAAGGATTCTGTCTCATTTCAAATAGAGGGTACTGATATTTATACAACATGTTAAAATAAGTCGTAATTTTATTTCACCAGTCAAGGTTTACATTGATTTGGACCTAGAAGATAACACTTAATTCTATCAATATATCGATAACAGACACAGAAGTCAAAAGTTTTTGAGAAAAGAAGGAGAAAAATTCAAAAAAGAGGAAGTTAAATAAATATTAAAAATTAATGGTCTGATTTACTTAATGCAAAAACAAGTGCCTAAATATGAAATATGGAAGTATCTAAATAAATTTTTATCAATATAAGTAAATACTCAAGTTTCCTAGTAAAAAGATATTTAAAATAGATTCAAATCAGATGCTTCTTCAATGTGTCTCATTAAAAAAATAAATTCACCAACACAGTTGAACTTTATTATATTAAATTTTGAGGAATCTATATTAAATTTTCTTAAATTTACGAAGCCTCAATTCAAGAAAATTATATATATATAGAGAGAGAGATGTAGACATAAAATAGATAATTATTTTCACAACAACGTTTAAAACAGTACTAATGAGTTCTTATTTTAAATATATATAAATTACATCTATAATTAAATCATACTATTCCTTATTTAGATTTGTGAGAGCCACGTTGAAACACATTAAAATGCCACAAAAATACATAAATGTTTTAAAGTGTATATATATGAACTTACAAAAAGAGCCATTTTGTGTTACAATCGTTTCATTTGAAAATTAATTTGAGTACAAAATTCCAATGAAAAGGGGGCCCACCCTCCTCCTACAGAACACGAATGACAACAAAATGGTCCAAATTTGTTGAAAGTCATCATAGTGAAAATAACTTACTGTTGTCTTCTGCAGATGCACAATTTCCCTCGCAACTTTTGTAGGCATCTTTTGACGATTTTGATTTCTACCTCTGGCAGCAGAGGCTGGAACTTGACTGCCACTGGGGTCTTTAGTGCGACTAGGGCAAGCAGAGCTGCTGGGGCTTCTTGGCAACGATTCCTTCAAACAAAATACAAAAAATACTCCAATCACTGTTTTACAATTAACAGAAAGATGTATTCAATCAATTGCTTTGAAATAAATTAATATAAATAACCATTCTCTTAACCACTCTCCATTTTTAAAAGTAATGTGATACTTTTACAAGAAATATCACATTTGCAATTCCCTTCACAAGAGTGCCACACAAATGTTTGGAAACCTTTACAATGGGAGATTTAATAATAAGCCAAAAGGAATCTTTCTCATTCCAAATAGAGGGTACTAATATTTATACAACATGTTAAAATAAGACGTAATTTTATTTCACCAGTCAAGGTTTACATTGATTTGGACCTAGAAGATAACACTTAATTCTATCAATATAGCGATAACAGACACAGAAGTCAAAAGTTTTTGAAAAAAGGAGAAAAATTCAAAAAAGAAGAAGTTAAATAAATATTAAAAATTAATGGTCTGATTTACTTATTGCAAAAACAAGTGACTAAATATGAAATATGGAAGTATCTAAATAACTTTTTATCAATATAAGTAAATACTCAAGTTTCCTAGTAAAAAAATATTTAAAATAGATTCAAATCAGATGCTTCTTCAATGTGCATCATTAAAAAAATAAATTCACCAATACAGTTGAACTTTATTATATTAAATTTTGAGGAATCTATATTAAATTTTCTTGAATTGAGGAAGCCTCAATTCAAGAAAATTATATATATAGAGAGAGAGAGATGTAGATATAAAATAGATAATTATTTTTCCAACAACGTTTAAAACAGTACTAATGAGTTTTTATTTTAAATATATATAAATTACAACTATAATTAAATCATACTATTCCTTATTTAGATCTGTGAGAGCCACGTTGAAACACATTAAAATGTCACAAAAATACATAAATGTTTTAAAGTGTATATGTATGAACTTACAAAAAGAGCCATTTTGTGTTACAATCGTTTCATTTGAAATTTACTTTGAGTAGAAAATTCCAATGAAAAGGGGGCCCACCCTCCTCCTACAGAACACGAATGACAACAAAATGGTCCAAATTTGTTGAAAGTCATCATAGTGAAAATAACTTACTGTTGTCTTCTGCAGATGCACAATTTCCCTCGCACTTTTGTAGGCATCTTTCGACGATTTTGATTTCTACCTCTGGCAGCAGAGGCTGGAACTTGACTGCCACTGGGGTCTTGAGTGCGACTAGGGCAAGCAGAGCTGCTGGGGCTTCTTGGCAACGATTCCTTCAAACAAAATACAAAAAATACTCCAATCACTGTTTTACAATTAACAGAAAGATGTATTCAATCAATTGCTTTGAAATAAATTAATATAAATAACCATTCTCTTAACCACTCTCCATTTTTAAAAGTAATGTGATACTTTTACAAGAAATATCACATTTGCAATTCCCTTCACAAGAGTGCCACACAAATGTTTGGAAACCTTTACAATGGGAGATTTAATAATAAGCCAAAAGGAATCTTTCTCATTCCAAATAGAGGGTACTAATATTTATACAACATGTTAAAATAAGACGTAATTTTATTTCACCAGTCAAGGTTTACATTGATTTGGACCTAGAAGATAACACTTAATTCTATCAATATATCGATAACAGACACAGAAGTCAAAAGTTTTTGAAAAAAGAAGGAAAAAAAGGAGAAAAATTCAAAAAAGAGGAATTTAAATAAATATTAAAAATTAATGGTCTGATTTACTTATTGCAAAAACAAGTGACTAAATATGAAATATGGAAGTATCTAAATAACTTTTTATCAATATAAGTAAATACTCAAGTTTCCTAGTAAAAAAATATTTAAAATAGATTCAAATCAGATGCTTCTTCAATGTGTATCATTAAAAAAATAAATTCACCAATACAGTTGAACTTTATTATATTAAATTTTGAGGAATCTATAATAAATTTTCTTGAATTGAGGAAGCCTCAATTCAAGAAAATTATATATATATATATAGAGAGAGAGATGTAGATATAAAATAGATAATTATTTTTCCAACAACGTTTAAAACAGTACTAATGAGTTTTTATTTTAAATATATATAAATTACAACTATAATTAAATCATACTATTCCTTACTTAGATTTGTGAGAGCCACGTTGAAACACATTAAAATGCCACAAAAATACATAAATGTTTTAAAGTGTATATATATGAACTTACAAAAAGAGCCATTTTGTGTTACAATCGTTTCATTTGAAAATTACTTTGAGTACAAAATTCCAATGAAAAGGGGGCCCACCCTCCTCCTACAGAACACGAATGACAACAAAATGGTCCAAATTTGTTGAAAGTCATCATAGTGAAAATAACTTACTGTTGTCTTCTGCATATGCACAATTTCCCTCGCAACTTTTGTAGGCATCTTTTGACGATTTTGATTTCTACCTCTGGCAGCAGAGGCTGGAACTTGACTGCCACTGGGGTCTTTAGTGCGACTAGGGCAAGCAGAGCTGCTGGGGCTTCTTGGCAACGATTCCTTCAAACAAAATACAAAAAATACTCCAATCACTGTTTTACAATTAACAGAAAGATGTATTCAATCAATTGCTTTGAAATAAATTAATATAAATAACCATTCTCTTAACCACTCTCCATTTTTAAAAGTAATGTGATACTTTTACAACAAATATCACATTTGCAATTCCCTTCACGAGAGTGCCACACAAATGTTTGGAAACCTTTACAATGGGAGATTTAATAATAAGCCAAAAGGATTCTGTCTCATTCCAAATAGAGAGTATTGATACTAATACAACAAAAAGAAGAAGTTAAATAAATATTAAAAATTAATGGTCTGATTTACTTAATGCTTGTTGAAAGTCATCATAGTGAAAATAACTTACTGTTGTCTTCTGCAGATGCACAATTTCCCTCGCCACTTTTGTAAGCATCTTTTGACGATTTTGATTTCTATCTCTGGCAGCAGAGGCTGGAACTTGACTGTCACTGGGGCCTTGAATGCGACTAGGGCAAGCAGAGCTGCTGGCGCTTCTTGGCAATGATTTATATGCCTCTTATATACTTGTGTATGTGGGATTGCTTTATTACATAAAACTCTGCAGTAAAATATTTTCTACATTTTCTGAACTATAAAAACTTAGATTATAATGTGAACTTTACAGTATTTTTACAATAGCAAAAAGCAAAAATACTATAGCATTATAAATAATTTCAAAGACAAAACTACTTATTTTCATAAAATGAATAATTTTTTTAAAGTTTAATTTTTTATATACTTAGGTAATATAAAACTTAAGAAGATGAAAAGTGTTATATTTAACAATTTATCATTTGCATCAGCTTGTGGTAAACGTATGTTTTGCAAGAATGGCAGAAGAAAATTCAAAAATCCTCTGCTTATATACAGAAATATATGGAATCGTGTTCTTCTGGATATTTAATCATTATTTGCTGCACAGCAAACCAGAAGTTGTAGATTATGACAAAGATAAAGTAATCTATCCTGGACTTTGGTGGATCTCCACTGACAGATTTTATCATTCAAAAGAAAGAAAGGCATACTCATCTCTGGACCAAAGCTGCTTATGTTCCTTTCAATCAAAATAAAGCCACTGTACCAAGATTGACTGCAGGGAATGACTACTAATTGCTGCAAATAAACCTAGAGAAAGTGAACCCAGTGATCTATCTAATTTTGTTACAGATAAACCAAAATTCTGTTTGTTCTCAACTAATTTTTTAAATCTGTATCTGCCACTTGATACCTCTTGTGAACTAAAAAGTAAAAAAAAATTAATATTTCGGCTTATCATAGTTCATGAGACTGAATATCAACTGTACTGATTATAGGAGGAACAATTGATTTATTTATCTCCTTACTCTGCCCAAACCAGTCCCAAGCCGAGTTGTAAAAAGAGAAGGGTGTCTAAAGACCGGGACACAGCCTTTCCCATGTCAGATTGTCTAAGGTACCAGATAGGATGGCTTATGCCAGATTGTCTGGTCCTGGGCAGGCTGACTGGGACTGGTAAAAGGCAACCCATTTCCAAGGTGTGGACACCGTGCTGATGAGATATGTGCCATGGCACATGGCAACCAGGGTTAAAAGGTTGTCGCTAACAATTCACCTTGTGGACTGTTGAACTACGTTGTATTATAGCCTTAAACCTGCACAAGGGTCCATACAGGTGGTGACTAATACTTACCCTCAGTATACCTATGTGTTATGGGTAATCAAAAAAGAGATGGTGGTAAACACCTTAAAATCAAGGTAGATACAGGTCTGTTGTGCCCAAACAGGGCCTCTCATCTGGAGCTGTCTCAACTTCAAATATCTCTGGATCTGCAGGTGCCACTCTGGCAGCCCACGGGATAGATACACATCCTAAGACCACTACAGGCACCTCTTTGGAGATCCGCAGTGGCACACCATCTGGCCAGAGTGCTCCACTCTCCAAATGGCAACTTAAGAGGTTATGGAAGAAAGCTCGTGACAGCGAAGGACAGGAAGCAGCCAAGAAAAGGAGTAGGGAGGACACAACCACTCTTTCTCCAAATGTGAAGGGCCCAGCCCAAAGACCTAGGATGGATGTTCTAGCCCCGAGGTCCTACAGCCAGGCCATCACATTGATTAAAATGGCGGTGATGAAGAAAGCACACCCTTCTCAGAAGCTGAGGTCTACGGAAGTCAAGCTCATTCATAAACTTATGGATGAAGCTATTGACAACCTCTCGGAGGCCTCTAGGTTTGAGAGCCCACATTTGAGTCTAGCAGCTTGGTCAGAGGCGCCCTTATCTTAAGTTGTGCCAACCAGGGGTCCGTAGACTGGCTCAAAAACTTCTTCACTGATAAAAGGCTTACTGAGATGAGAGTTGTATTTCTCCTAGCCTCACATTTGCCCAAGCTGGTGAAAATAGCCTTTAACACCAAGGACATTGACACCACCAATTCAGACAGACTGCTTTGACGTCTCCGGGTGTTGAACAGGGAGGTTGACCAGGAGTCAGCCGAGTTTATGAAAAAGAAGGGGATGAAGCTGTTTGCTGGCTCTCATGGTAGCGGCACTATGAAGATCCTGCACGACCCCAATACCAAGGCTGTTCCTGATAAAGGATCGTCTGGAGAAACTTCTGACTCCTCAGAGGAAGAAGGGACTCCAGGTGAGACCTTAAATATGGACACATCGGAAGCTCCCCATGAGGTTTCATATGAGACCAGAATGGAGGAGGAACACTAGGAAGAGGACGGGGCAGCTGCCACAGAGTCTTTCGTGATAAGTGAAACCTCTTCTTGTATTTTGGGAAGCCCCTCTGTCGGGTCTTGTGGGTCACTTTCGAGGCAAATTAATCTTCTCAATCCGTTTGCATCCGGGAGTGATTCTGAAGGTACCATCAAGGGGTATATTCTCACACAAGTTAAAAAATTCCCACCAGATGGCGCAATGAGCATCATATTCTAATTTCTGTAAAGCCCTGTGATTGGTCCTCCTTGAGGATATAAGCTGCAAGACTGCAGTGAAACAGTCAGTCAGTCTTGGGAAGAGGAAGTTGATCCTTGGAATAGACAGTTGTTTTTTTTTTTGAGCAGGCAGCCAGCTACAGTCATTTACCTTATGTTTCCTGCATCTCTCAAGATACCTCCTTGGAATTACTGAAGATGGATTTACTACAGTGGTTCGATTTTTGTTCTTATGTTTATTTTAAGCCTGCCTTTTTTCACTTAATTCAGTGAAACTGTTGTTTATTTGTACTTCAATACACATATGTTGAAGCTTTTAAAAATACTTTGTGTGGACAGTTCAAGAAATAAATATTTGTTTTTTATTACAGTAGTTTAATTAGTTTCTTTTTTGCCAATCTTTTTTTTTTACTACTGACCAACTCTTAGGTCTTACACGGGGAATCATAGGCAACATCGCGGTAGTCCCCTAGATGCGGCAACTGAGACAGAGTTATCGGCTAAGGAGTGCCCAGGGAGCAGGAGACGCAATCGGCAACGTCGCGCTAGTCCCTTGGAGGCGGCAACGGTGATAGTCATCGGCCGGGGAACAGGAGAAGCAATCCCGCTGTGGAGCTGGAGCTGTGTGGAGTACACCGGAAGCGTGCTGATGAAGGGAAATATGGTTCTGCTAGTGTTGACCGTCAGAAAAGGTAGGCGCATGAACTGTGCTCGTTTTATTCCCTGTTTTTCTCATGGCTAAGTTAATTCGGTGCAAAGGGTCGCACGCGAATTAGGAAATGTTTTGTTTGGGGTAGGCTTTGCGTTTCTACTTGTTGTGTTTATTTTTTGCTCAATTTAATATGTCATTGTATTGTACATGTAGTTAATGTTAATACCTTTATATGAAAATATGCTCTTCAATATCTTGTTTTTCTTGATAATGGTTAATTCTGCCATAGAAGGTAACGTATGATTTTTTTAAGGGTATTTGCTTGTGTTGAAGCTTTAGGAGTGTTCTCGGGTAGCTGCAGGGTAAATTAGCATTTTTTGAAAAATGGCTTTTCTGATCAGGGCCAAAAAGGCAGATCTTGTGCAGCTGGCATTGGAGTTTGAAGTTGAAGCTTCTGGGGAGATGGGCAAATTACCGCTCATAAAAATGATAAAAACGGCCGAAGAGTATGACGAAGAAACCGCTGAAATATTGCTCAAAGGAATCGTGGAAGAAAGGGAGGAGAAGGAAATCAAAATACGCGAAGAGCAGGAATATCTTACGAGATGCAAGGAAATCAAAATAGGCAAAGAGCAGGGATATCTCAGGAACCGCGAAGAGCAGGAACGTCTTAGGGTACGCGAAGAGCAGGACAGGCGTAGGATACTCGAAGAGCAGGAATTGGCATATTTACGCCAAAAGCTTGAAATCTTGAATACCGAGAAAGATAGATTGCTGAGGAATATTAATAGGGATTTTCCTCAGGAGAAAGGGGGCAAAGGAACGGTTAATCCTAAGTCTCACCCCGGCATGTTTGAGGCAAGGCAGAAACCCGATACCCGGGAGCTCATGGGTCAAGCGGAAAAGCAACCGAACAGGGATTTTTCTCAGGAAATGGGGGACAGCGAAACGGTTATCCCAAGGGCTCGCCCCAGTGGGAGCAAGGATATCCGTAGGGATTTCTCGGAGGAGACGGGATTGGCAAGACCTAGTTTTTCCCTAACTAGTAAGCCGAGGGTCACTCTGAGGCGGGAGGAAAACCTGGTTTTGCTCTCTGAGGGAGAGAAAATGCCCGGGGGTTGCACGGGGGAAAAGGCGCCGGCGAAAGGCGAACTCATCGCATCGGAGGAAAATTTCTGGGACCAAGAGAGGTGTGCGGAGCGGCCGAAATTTTGGGAGGTGGGAGAATTTCGAAAGGGGAATTTTTTCATTTCGGAAAGGTTCCGGTACCCTAGGAAAGGGAAAAAGAGGACGTCGGTCAAATGGTTCGGTTCGGTTCGACACACATCAAAGTATTGGGGCTTGCACTCAATTCCATGTTCGGAGTACATGGGGGGTTTAGGAGAACGTTGGCGAGGCCGGAATTTTCATTCCAAGGGGTAAATGTTGAGGCATTGAAATCGATTGACTCTCCTAACATTCAAGACCATAAATACATCTTATGGTTGGTGGACCAGCATACCAGATGGGCGGAGGCAACGCCTCTGGGAAGGTTAACGGTTAAGAACACCTGTGAGGCACCATTAAATATTTTCTCGTGTACGAATTCCTTCATAGGTTTAAGGAGCAAAATGCACGGTCCGGAAGAGGTGTAGATAGAAGAGATCGCGTGGATAAAACAACAATTGGTTTCAAAACTGAGTTGTTTTCCCTTAGCGCATCTTGAAAACGAAGCGAATAACGGTGGAACAATTATTTCCCAGTCAACTAGAATAAAAAAGGAGAGTAGCCAGATAATGCTACTACTTGGTTCTGTCAGCAGGGAAAAAAACCCACCTCCAGGTTACTGACTTACAGCCCCTCGAAGGAGGAGAACATCAAATTCCCTTTCGGAAAGGCATCGCTCCCAAGTACGAACAGGTTGAGGGGCTAAGGGGGAAAATAGACCTCTTAGTGGATTTCACGCCGAATGAGGAGGGGGAAGGAAGTTCCTTGGAGCGTTCGTTTCGTCGCGAGTGGAGCTCCGTAGTTATGGGGGTGACCCGAGAATTTGAGAGCAAAGAGGAGCGAGTTGAACGGAACGGGGCGGAAAAATGGAAAGGATGGGATTTGGAGTTGAACGGAGAAATGGTTGCGGGGTCCGAAGGCAGAAACAGAAATGCGAATCGGGATTGTTCGGAGGGTGGATTTTCCGTTGAAATTGAGGGATCTAAAGACTTTGCATTTGAGGAAAAGGCGGGGGATACGGCAAGAGTAGCTTTTGGGAATTATCGGCTGATAAGGATGCTCATCGAGAGTCAAACGGATCCTGTTTGCTTTTGCCAACGCAGGTCTGAAAAAGGTTTGCAAAGGGTTAAAGGTTTCGTGATTTGGTATCCAGTGGATATTTGGATAAGGGGCAACGTATGGAACCAAACTTTGAATTTTAAGGAGATTTTTACATGGTGGGGGAAAGCCAAATTCAAGATGAAGCTGAATTGTTCATTCTCTCATAAGCCAGATGCACAACATCTTACGACGGGCGCCATGTCTGGGTTGGTGAGTGAAGCTTTGTTATAACTATTGTTTGGTGCTTTAATTTTTTTATATATATATATATAAAAGCTTATATTTATCTTAGTAGGTGTGCTTCCTCACCGGTTTCATTAATATTCTTTTTTGTCATTATTGTGTTTGCATAGTGTGTTTTAATTTTGTAAAGGTGTTTCGATATTGGTTTTTTATTTTTTTTCGTATGTGCATGTATGTATTAAAATTTAATTTTGATTAGGTTTAAGTTTTTTTTTTGTTTTCTGTAATACTTCTTGGCAGATATAAGTTTTTACCTTTGCACCTTATCATGAGAAGGGCGGGGAAAAACAGAGTTCCGGTTCTGCTGCCACCGTTTTGGTCGTGAGTGGTGTTGAAATTAGACCCCTTTTGAGCGCTAATTTCAAGCCAGGGGGGGCATGTAAGGAATGTGCACCCACGACTTTGTGTGCTCGGCAATGACATCGGCAGAATCGCCCCATTTGACCCCTTTCACATGGCGTTTCTTGGGGGAAGTAAGAAACGGGCCGGCAAAAGGGGGCCGATAAGGATTTTTCGGGGTCGTGGTTTTGTTTTTCCAGGGTCTCGGAGGAGGAGGTGGTGCTCTCTTCGGTGGGGCTCAAGTTTCCAGACCCCCCCCCCCCCCCGAAGAAGAGAGGAATTTCAGCAGAGTGCAGAGAATGAGAGAGTCGAGATAGGGCCGGCAGCCGAGAAACATCTCTCTGCACTGATGTGGAAAGAAAAGTATCTAGCTAGAACTGGCTCTGAAGACTCACGATGACATTTGATTTTCTTTAATTTTGTTTTTATTTTCTTTGTAAATAAATTTTTGTTGTCTGTCCAAGTTTCCGGAAATTATATTTAAGTGTATGCACCCCTGTGACCACTGTCGAAAGATACCTGCCCCAGTACAGTAGGCGGGCAGGTCCCACGCAAGTATAGCGCCCCAGAACAGGCTGTTGTTACACAAAATATTAGTGAATTTATGTACCTAATGTTAACAGTTATCTACAATTTCAGTAACTGAGAATGTTTTGTAAAGCCGATATTTGTTAAATATAAATTCTGTTTGAATACTTATTTTGAATTTTTATTAAATAAGTACCTCCAAAGATCACGACACCTTTGTAAGAGATGAAAGTTAGAGGTCTCACGCTGACAGCTGATATCAAATTTGTCAGAGAAAATGCTACTGAGGTTGAATCAGGGTATCTGCCAAAATAAAATTTTTCAAATCCATGACTTTTCACGACTTTCCCTGATTTAGCAGATCCTTTTTCATGACTTTAAAAAGCTTTCGTTAAATTATAAATGAATAAAACTTCTGATGTACATACAAATAAAATATATGCTTTTAGAGAAATGACAGGAATTTTATCATAAAAAAACTATAAACTTACTTTATAATTGTTAATAAACTCACATACATAAAAATAAATTGTTGTATCTTCATACCTAAGTTTAAACATATAGCAATTTTTCAATCTAAATGCTTTCAATTTGAATTCAGGGTACTTTGGTATTATCCAGGTGACCACGAATAATAGCCAAATAATGTTTAGCCCTATAATGTTTATATACAATATCCCAAGAGATAAACTCATATTTTGTGCAAAAATCTTAACTAATTTTTATTAAAAAATAATTATTACTATATTAATAAAATTTTAATCAACAATTTAAGAAAAAACCAGCATAATATACATTTCCTCACCCATTAAGCTTTCTTGCTTTCAGTTTCCTTGGTGAACAAATTTTACTTGGCAATAGGGTCAATAAGGATAATACATAAATACCAAACTTAGTAACTTCAGCCAAATGACAAGTAAAAATAGAATTAAACAATTCAAGGCATTTTTGTAATCAGTAGTTTAGCGGATCCATGACTTTTACTTATTTTACTTGAAAAATCAAGATTTTCCATGACAAAACTAATCCATTGTCTAAATCCATGATTTTCCCTGACTTTCCCGGTGCACAGAAACCATGTTGAATAGTCAGTAGATGGTAAAGTAGTTACGTCTACTGACAACATGACAATTTCTAATTTTAATGATCATTAGACCAGAGACGACCAGATAGTACACCTTACACACTGACTATTAAGAATTCTCAAGGAAAAGACAGTGGAATTTTGGATGTCGATGTATTAGGTAATTACTATTATACTTACAGTCCTGTAAAGTTATAAATTAATGGTTTTGAATATAAATCTTAACTTTACATTTTTTAATATTTCTCTTATAAACACATATTGAGAAACACTTATAACACTTTTTTTTAATAAAATAAATTTTTTTTTCTGGATTAAAGTTTAGAAATACATTTATTTCATATTAATTTTTTTTTTCTAAAAGCTTCAGAATTAAACTATTTAATGTTACCTTTTCAATTTTTTTTTCTTTTGAGTTATTACATTAAAAACTAATTTTTTATAGTTAGAATCCAATTGAAAGCATATTCAGATGATTAAAGTCTGTTTAAACAGTTAATCTAATTATAATTAAAATTTCTTTCAACTATTTTCAAATCCTGGTAAATTTTTCAAATATTAATATTTTTGTTCCTAAAATACCTTTGAGTTCTACTGAAGCCTTCTATACAAGACTGAGCATGTATTTTCTTGTGACTGTAAATTTAAACTTTATAGAACATTTTTACTTATACTTCACAGCAATAAAAAAAATTGACAGTATTTTGTATATACTTGTTTATAAATACATAAATAAGCAAATTATTGCTGATTCCATGCACTCCTTTATACTACGCATTCTAGAACTGCATAAATAGTTAAAAGGTTTGAAAATCTGCATAAAAAGTTTAACATTTATATATTACAAACACAAAAAATCATAACATGTTTAATATATGAAATTAAGATAAAAAACAAGCAAAGTAGGTCAATTGAAGTTTTCATTTATCAATTTAAACTTTGCTAACAGAATTATACATGTAAAAATACTTTTGAAATACAAGATTTCACATCAACATATAGATGCCTAATTTTGCATGCATACATATAGAAATAATTTGAGAAAATAGTTTCCTTTTTTTTTTTTTAAGCATATTTAGTGATCATATTTAGGGTACTATGTCCCTTTAAGATATTTGTTTGTAATGAATGTTAATTTATTAATGCTTTTCTATTTTAATTTATAATTTGTTTTGTTTAGAAGTTAGCTTTTTAATTTGATTTGTCATCAATCTTGGAACAAAACATTTCATTTAGTTTTTATGGTGATATCCAAACATCATATCATCAAAACAATTTTTTATGTATTTTCATAACCATTTATGTTTTATTATAAATTACGAATGAATTAAATATGCTATCTCTCATATACAGAATTACAAGGTTATTTTAAACCCTAGTTCTAATAAAATAAATAATAAAATGCCATAACATTTTCATTTACTCAAATTATTTTAATCATCTAATATTTACTTCTGTTTAGACAAACCTTATCCACCTGTGATAGTTAATACAGATTCATTCAAAATTGATGCATTAAAACTCTCTGTAATTTATATTTTATTGAGTTTCTTTTATGACAAATGCAATTCATAATTAAACAAGAAGAAAATGGTTAAAATTGTATTTTCTGTAAGTTATGTTTGCCTAGGGATTATTATCAAGTTTTTCTTTTAATATTTTGAGAGTTCATAGGGTTTTGCTAGCTGTCTAAATTGAAATTAAATTTGTACATAATCAATTTAGTTTTAAAAATTGATTTATGGATGCATTGTTAATATTTTTCATATTTTCATTTAAAAATCTCTAAGTTACAAGAAGCTCTTTTTGTATTTATTATTTAGTTTTGTTTCAGTTTTACTGGCTTATTTATTTTCTATTAATTCTATTTATTTAGTTCTCAAAATTTATACTGAATATCTATATTTTCAGTTTTAAGCTTTAATTTAAAAATTCATTACTTTTTATTCATTTTTTAATGTTTTTGACATAAGATTGAGGTTTCTAAGTAAAATCCTTATTATAATTACTCATCTATTTACCTATTTTTTAAAATCTTGTTCTTTCTAATATTTATACATATCATCTAGATGTAGATTTTTTATAACTTGAATTATGTTGCAGTTTTTAATGTTACAATTACAGTATTAGCATTACTACAAGCAAAGTTTTTATTGAAACTTTTTTTCCCTAGAAGATTCAATTGTTAAGATTTTAGAGGTATAAGATGTTTGGATATGGCTGTTTGTCATCTCAATTTGCTTTTAAATTTTAAAGGAATTATTCAAATTTAGATCTGATAAATGCATTCATACTACACAATATTACTTTAATTACTGTTTAAAAATCATGTCATAATAAGAAATGCCACTATGTTTATGGGTTAACTGTTTGCAGATTTGTATTCTAGTGATAAACCATTTACATAGGATTAAAAAACAGTCAGTCTAAACAAGATCTCAGAACAGTTACATTCATCTCTCATTCTAAACGGTATTCTTACCAGTTAAGGCCAGGCGGCCAAGTGAAGAGAGTTCAGATTTATAATGTTTTAGTCGGTGACAATGGCCTAGAGTCTATCACCGACTTAAAGCGACAAATCTAATACAAGTTAATTTGGTGAAGTCTTGGCTGGGAGCCCACCTCCACGTGGTCCTGGTCGGGAACGTGCCTGTAGTGCGCGCTTATTGAAATTAAATTTATTAGGCACGGCTAAGTGGCTCCGAAGATGGAGAGACAAGTTTCTCAACGTTCTTCGGAGAAAGTAATGCAAGGTGAGTCATCCCCGGGAGGAGATGAATTTATAAGACATGGATCTTTAAGGATACCAAAGGTGGACGACTTAGAATGCGATGAATTTATTAGCAAGGCTTTTAAGGTCCACGAGGAAATATTTAAAATCACTACGCATAGAGACGTTAGAAAAGAGCTCCAGACTAAAGTTAACAAGGAAGCTCAGAACTTCATGGATATAATTATATCTCAAAGTAGAGTTATCTCTTATTTGAAAGGCAAGATCGAAGCGCAAGAAAGCAAAGCCACTTTTGCTGAAGTAGTTGGTAGAGAGAAAAACAGATCTCGGAGTCGAAGTAGGAGCAGAAGTAGGATCCGAAAGGATTTTACGTTATTAATAAAACCAAAGGCTAAACGAAGTAGCCAGACTACTTTCAATGATTTAAGGAGTAATATCAATCCTAGAGACATTCAGGTCTCTGTTAAGGAAGTTAAGTTTATTAGAGATGGTGGATTAGTAATAAAAACAGATACGGAGGAACAGGAGAAAATGGCTATAGCCATGGAGTCCAAGGAAGGGCTAAATAGAGACTATAATATAAATATAGCTAGATCACGGCAGCCACATATTGTGTTATATGATGTGGATGAAGAGATTTCTAAAGAGAAACTAAGTCGACAATTGATAGAGTACAATGAGGAAATTAGTGATGAGAATGTAATTAATGTTAAATATAGTTTTAGGTCAAGAAAAGGTAACAATTGGGTAGTAGAGATTGACCCAAAGACCTTTAAATCATTGAAACAGAATAAATTGAAGATAGAGTGGCAAATTTTGAGATTTAAAGAACACATACGTCCCACCTTGTGCTTCAAATGTGGGATGTTTGGGCACATTAGTAAGTTTTGTAGGAATAAAGAGAGATGTTTGAAATGTAGTGATGAGTTACATCTCACTAAAGATTGTAAGAGTAATGAAGAAAAATGTTTGAATTGTGTAGGTCATAATTTTAAGTTTAAAACTAGCTTTGATATAAAGCATAGTTGTTTGAGTAATGTTTGTAAGATATGGGGCAAAGAGCGAGACAGGATCATTAGTAGGACAGACTATGGCTGATAATTCTGGTTTTAAAGTAGCTCATATTAATTTAGGGAACGCTAGGGCAGCTTCTGCCCAGCTTTCCAACGATATAATTTTGAATAACTATAAGGTGGTCTCGCTCAATGAACCATATTGTATTGATGGAACTGTTGTAGGTTTTCCATTTACTTATATCATTTTGCAAGGCCAGGATAGGCCTTGCGCTAGCCTTCTTATACACTAGAAGTTAAGGTGTACATGTTTATTTTCTTCTCGAGATATTATACTCGCAAAAATTAATCTGTTTATTGTTCTCCAAGTGAGGAGATTGAAGACAATTTATTAGTTATGAATGATCTGATGGTGAAGTACAGTGGGCCCATTATTATTATGGGCGACTTCAATGCGAAGTCCAATATTTGGGGTAAGCACCCCATGGATAACAGAGGTGAAAAACTCATTAGGTTAATCTTGAGTCATGATCTAATTATACACAATAGCAAAAACTCATTGCCTACCTATCAATCCTCTAGAGGTATGAGTTGGATAGATCTTATAATTAGTAGAATGATAAGTGATAATGAAATTAATATTAAAGTTATCGATAAGATCACTGCTAGTGATCATAACCTTATTGAAATTGATATTATGGAAGTTCCTTTACATTTTGAGGAACCTAAGTTGAGGATCCATAAGATTAAGTGGATTCGTATGAAGGAAGATATTTATAAGTTCTTTAAGAACTATGACATTGGATTCTTGGAATATAGTAGTATTAATAATAAAATTAGGGACATTCAAGATCAGCTATTTAAAATAGCTAAGGATAATGAAATAAAGAAGAAGTCTAATAGCGATAAGAAGAATGCTCCTTGGTGGAACTATAAATTAACTATTAAGAGAAGTCGGGTACGCGCTTTAAGACGCAGGTACCAAAGGGAAGTTGATAACAATTTAAGAGAAAACCTAAGGCTATGTTATAAGAGGAACTTAGCTTTATATAAGAGAGATATCTTAACGGCTAAAAGGTCGAATTTTAAGGACTATGTTACATATATTTTAAATAGTGGGAAGTATAATGACATTATAGATTATATTAAGAAGAATCGGCAAATCGCCCAAAGTACTGTTTTTAAGGACGATGGTGATATGACTATGGACTTAAAGGAAACTATTAGTACTATCATGAAAGGACACTTTAAATATACTGAGGAGGATAGATTTGAAGAAGAAGATGGGGATTACGAATATATGAAGATTGAGGAGTATGAAATTGAAGATGTTCTTCAACTTATGAAGAAGAACAAAGCTCCTGGGATTGATGGCATAAATTTAGAGATTTATAGGGAACTTTATTATGTTAATAAAAACATATTTATGGATATATTTAACTTTTGTCTTAGTAGGGGGTATTTTCCCACGGTTTGGAAGGAAGCTAAAGTCAAGCTCTGTCTAAAGGGTGGTAGAGACCCTCAAAGGGTGGACTCCTACAGACCAATTAGTCTTCTTCCTGTATGGGGAAAGATTTACGATAAACTCTTGACTAGGCGTCTAGATTATTATCTAGAGAAAAGCTATTTTAGTAATCTACAATTTGGCTTTAGAAAAGGCAAATCCACTGCTATGGCATTGGACAAGGTACTTAAATTTGTTAGTAATTCCACTGTCAAGGGTCTCATTACCTTGATGGTTGTCTTAGATATAAAAGGTGCCTTTGACAATATTAAATGGCACAGCTTAAGGGATAAGATTGATAATCTTAATATCCCCAGTTATTTGAAATCATGTATTATATCTTTTATATGTAATAGAAAGGTAGTATGTGAAGATTATAGTGATAACTATAATAATGGGGTGCCGCAGGGCTCCAGTTTGGGGCCCAAGCTGTGGCTAATTGCCATCAACGACATTTTATATGAGGATGATAACAGTATGATTATAGCTTACGCGGATGACGTTAGCATCCTAATCAGGGCACAAGCTCCTCGTTTTTTCAGGGAGCATACGAATGTCATTTTCGATAAGATTCAGCAATGGACTGAATATTGTGGACTTCAATTAAGTGAAAATAAATGCCTATATACCGTATTTAGGCATGGGAAGAACATTAGGTCATATCCTACTATTAGGATAGGTGACCACAAGATAAAATATAGCAAAAACATAAATTATTTAGGTGTGATGATAGATAACAAATTAACATGGACAATGCACCTTCATTACATTAAGAGTAAGGTGGTGGCTCAGATGGTTAGGTTGAACAGTATAAGTAGAGTCAAGTGGGGAGTTAGTGTTTCTTTATTGAAAAATATTTATAATAATGTTTTTCAAAAGAAGATTACATATAATGCTGAAATTTGGTACAGAAACACGAAAAGGATCAGTACTATGCTAAACAGCATACAGAGAATAATATTACTTAAGGTGACTAAAGCTTATAGCACGGCTCCTACTTCGGCTCTGCAGGTACTTAGTGGGATTATTCCCATCGAATTAATATGCATTAAATTGCAAAGTTTCTTTAGGCTTAAATTTTATAAGGAAACATTGATTGCTAATGACATTAATATAAATTACGAGGATGTGGATTGGGATTTTGATCCCGGTATCCCACCATGGGATATATATAGGATTCCATGGGAAAGGTCGGATCTAAATGAGGAAAAGTATATGGTGTATACGGACGGGTCGAAAATTAATAACAATGTTGGATTCGCCTTCTTAGTTGTGGTAGATGGTGAAATTAAATTCTACAAGAAGTTTAGGGCTAATAATAGGTGTTCTGTGTTTAAGGCAGAACTATTGGCTATTGCCAAAGCGGTTGACTACGTTACTTATAATCATTTTAATGATACAGTATACATTAGGACTGATTGTCTATCTGCCCTTTATGCATTGCATAAAGAAAGTTCTAATCACTTGATAAGTGATATTAGGCATAAGATTCGGAACACTAATAATAAAATTAAACTTACTTGGGTACGCGCCCATGTAGGGGAGAGGTATAATGAGGAAGTTGACCTCTTGGCTAAAGAAGCCACCACTAGAAATGACATTGATTTTGAAGTTGGGTGGACAACTCAGCAAGTTAAGACATTATTGCATAAGCACATCATGAGAAAATGGCAAAATTTATGGGATGATGAAACAACTGGTAGGAAGACATATAGATTCTTCCCTAAAGTCAATGAAGACCGCATTGAAGGGAACTTTTAAATGAATCAAGTATACACAGGACACGGTGCATTTCCAGCGTACCAGAACAGATTTTTTAATAAATCTTCCAATTGTTGGTGCGGGTCCAATGATGGAAACGTTGAACATATCATTTATAATTGTAATTTGGTTCAACATATTAGGGATAAGTTTTTCCCTTTAAATTATATGAATGTTAATTTAAAATATTTATGTTCCTCTGCTAAGTCTCGCAGAGGATTAATTTCTATTATTGAACATATGTTAGAGTTATCTATGAATTGCTGAATTGTATTGTTATGACTTGTATATTAGATTATGTAACTTTGTATTGTGTAGATTAAATGTGTATTTGTGTAAAATAAAGAGCTGTTGGCTCCTTGTCGAGGGGTGTTTCAGTCGTTTGCAGTATGGTGGCCTGGTTCGGTTTGGATTTGAATTGTTAGGAAATTTTTTAAAGTTTGGTACTGGGTACGATTTCTATCTCGATGACGTTGTCATTTTCCGTATGGCTTCGGCCGGGGTGGAGTAAGAAGTGCCTTACCAGTTTGAATTACTGCCATTCTGGAAACTATAGGTCCTTTTTGTTGGTTCAGTTTGGTTTGGACTGCTACAATCAACTTCTTTGCTAGATTAGAGGAATGTACTACATAAAGCCAGTTCCAAAGGTTCAAAATTAGAAATGCCCATTCATCCATTGTTTAACTAAGTGTGTGTTGCATATTAGTTTTTAAGTAAGAAAAGGTGAAAATGTTTTGAAAATAGGAACTAAACTGCAAAGAAACCACACTGTTAGTTTTAAGTATTGTGTAAATTCCCTTGAACATCAGTTCTCGATTAGGTCAAGATTTTGTAACTGTGACATTCACTGGAATACTATGTGCAATTTAAATTACGGCAACATTTACAGTGATGCAGTGTTTCTGTGCAATTTGTGCATTTTTTACATTTCCCTCAAGTATGATAGTGTAACCTCTTTTCTGAAAATTTAATATAAGTTAGACATTCTTTGATTGATTTCAAGGTGCCGAAAAAGTAGTTAACCTTTTGAAGCTCACCTTCATGGATACCTCTTGCATGGTTCGTATCTAAGCCCTTTGAGATCTGCAATGGTGTTCGACAGGAAGTCGCTCTTGCATGCCTCCTATTTACCATAACTTTGGAAAAGGTTATCAGGGATGCTGGCATAAACACAAGAGGAACAATATTCAACAAATCTGTACAGATCCTGGCTTATGCTGATGACATTGATATTATCGCCAGGTCTGCAAGCACCCTGAGGGAATCCTTCATTGCATTAGAGAAAGCCGCAGAAAAGGTAAAGCTAAAGATAAATGAGAGAAAGACAAAATACATGTATTGTGAAAAGAATAATATTGGCTCTACTCTTGAAGTCGAGGGACATAAATTACGATGAACGAGTTGAGAAATTTACTTATTTGGGTTCTGTGGTTGAGTGCCAAAATGACATCAGCCTCGAGAACAGGAAGAGAATTGTTGCAGCCAACCGATGTCTATGTGGACTCAGAAGTCAGAATAGGATCTATAGTTTAGGAAAAGATAAATTGTACTTACTTTGAATTTTGCAAACCCTAACTCATCAAAAATCCAATATGGATGCTCTTTCCATTCCAGGTCCAACAGCTTCATAACTTCGACGACAGACGGGCAGATAACTTAGGCTATTATTACATTACGAGAAGAAAGTTTAAGGATACACAACACAAAATGTTTATGTGGCCAGGGACATCCGTAAAGTAATATGTGAATTTAATAAAATAAAAATAATAAAAGTTATAAAAAGTTGAAAAAATAGTAAAAATTTATTTTAAAAATAGTAAAAGAACTTTAGAAATAAGAATTTAAAAGAAACAGCAGAAAATATTAAATTTATTAGACATTAGACTGCGTTGGGGATAGAACCATCAACCCCCAGAAATATGATGATCAAGTGGGCATTGTACATTCTACCAAATGTACAACGCCTGCACGTCATGAGCGAACTAATTAGAGTATAAGAAGGTTCAAGTAGAAACAAGCCAGAAATTTAAATATTACTCTCCGCCTTTGCCATCCTATCAAGAATGAATTTTGTACAGAATAAGAGGAAGGATAAGGCTTGAAATAATAGCATTAAACGCTCGAAAAGGGGGGATGGGGTGGATTTCGAACTCGCTTTGAATTTTGCTAACCCTAACTCTTGAAAAATCCAATATGGATGCCTGTATCCATTCCAGGTACAACCGCTTCATAAATTCGTGGACAGACAACATAGGCTATTATTACATAGGGGATTCTAAACATTTTATCACTTACCATTTGTCAGTAAGATGAGGTTGTGGAAATTAGCAGATAGAAGTGAGGTACTTGAAGAGGATCAAAATTCAGGAGAATGTCTACTGAAGCATCACGAATGTCTTCATTCTTATTGTGCCTTGGGGATCTGCAGAATATTCCTGTCAGCTGTCTGTTGAGGTTTGATGACAAAGGGGATCTTGGTGTAGTGTTTACTTGGATTTAGGTACAATAGTTCTTCGATTGCTGCACCTAGATGATCTTCCATCCCAAGAACTACCCTTAAGGTGATTTCATTCATACACCTGGGTAGGCAAGATATTGCACATTCCGTATTATTCAGTTAAGGATATGTCTTAAATTTTTTCTTTTTTAACTCTCAATGTCAACAAATTAGAGTTTTACAATTCTTTGTTGAAATCAAGTATCCAGGGTTTGAAATCTCATTCCCCTAGAATTAGTACTATGTTTGCCTCATTTTATGTACATAAACTAGAGTCTTGAGCAATGAAACTTTGAAAATTATGTTAGAAACAAATTGACACTTGAGCATTTAACTCCACATCTCAGCATTGATAATCCCAAATCAAACCAAATTATAAGATACATTCAAAAAGGTATGTATTCATTCACCTCAGGAGTATGAATTTTCAAAATATTTAAATACTCTTTATAATAATTTAATTTTTATTTATATTTTATTGCTGACTGAAATTTCTCTTTATTTTTTTTTTACTAACACCATAAATTATCCATGATTATGCTAGAGTGAGGCTGAAAGTTTCCAGAATTTACGATCACTACCATGTGACCCATGAAATCTATAAGCATTCACATCTATTGATTTTATGAGATGGAATTTTAAATTATATTAATAGTCAGTGGTAAAATTTGAATCTTAAAAATTACAGTAAACTATAGAATATAAATAGCATAAATACTGAAAATATTTTTACTGGGTTTTACTCTTTTTTAGATGTACTTAGTACATCTGGAACACCAGAAATCACCGATTCTGATGACAGTAGTATCAACTTGACTTGGGAATGTTCTAAGAATGATGGTGGATCCGAGATCCATGGTTACCAAGTAAAATACAGAGATCCAAGGGATGAAAAGTGAAAATCTGCTACAGGCCAATTAATCAAGGACACATTCCACAGAGATATACTTAATCTAAATCAGCAGTTTTCAACCTTTATACAACTATGATCCCTCCCTATCTTTCATTTTTAATAGGAATAATAATACACACATTTTAAACACTTAAAAAAAAAATGAAAAATGAAAAAAACAATCATTACTATGATAACAAAAGCCGCAACAGCTCAGTTCGCAAAAGGCAGCTATCTTCGGGCCTAGGATTTGTCCTGTTCGTTAAAGGTGATTGAGACGCATAAAATATGTTTATGGTCACAATGACCTCCAAGTTCTTAAACAATACCTCTGGGGGTGGTAGTCCAAGACTGGGAGTTTTCTGCTTCTAAATTATGAGGACCTAGCGGGGGTAATATTACTCGCATCCATAGCATACCTTAAGCTACATGTTGGGAAATAAAATTCTTCCTTACAACATGACCTCATTAAGCATTAATGATAGTCATCCAATGTGTTTAACTTTAACCATGACTAAAAGCCATATGCAAATTACCTACTGCATGTATATATTTAAGCCTGTTCAGCATTGCACTTCTAACTTATGCTGTTAGCTTGCCTAATTTTACATGTGTTATTTTTATGCAGTAAGTCAATGCATGTATCGTTTTTATTCATAAAATTTTAATTAAAAGCATTCAAAGTGGAAGTGTTATAAAAAGTAATTACTTCATCAATCCACAGATGCCTCTGCAAATTTAGAAGTTTGGAAAATTACATACGACTTTGACTCCTTTTCCATTACTACACATGCTCCTTGAGTGGTTCTAAATGGGTAACAGCTTCATAGCCTTGTATTGGCATAATGACATATAGTGCCTGTATTGCCAGCTGTGTTAGGAAAAAAAGTCCTAACCATTTAAGTGCACAGCAAATTGTAAAGAAAGATTTTTCTTTTGTACAATCCAAATGATGCTGATATTCTTGTGGTGACTGAAGTTGGTGGCCATTTTATTTTGTCAACTTGTCATGGGAGAAACCAGAAAGTGATGGTGGCAGTCATGTCCAGAGCTACTGGGTTGGTACTCTTGCCTGTCAGAGAAAGTTCAAATCTCTCCAATATGATTGTAGACAGACAGTATGAATTCAGAGTGTTTGCTATTAACGAAGCTGGAATGAGTCCATCAATGAAAATCACTGATCCCAATGGTAAAGAAATTTACTAAGCTCCTTACTTGTTGTTAACTGATTACAGATTAAGCATAAATATTGCTTTACTGAATGTGCATATCCCCTTTGTTTTCTTCTTTCATAAACCTAGAGACACCAGGTACTGGTAGATGTTTGAAGCAGGGAAGTTTGCCTGTGAGGTAAACTAGATATTGTGGTTGGAATTCCAGTTTGTTCTTTAAGTAGAGCTACTACTTAAATAAGTTTCACAAGTGGTAAATATTTAAGTTTACAAGTCTATGTGAGTATGACTTACATTTTGTATAAGCAGGAGCTAATGGAAACTTTATCAAGATCTCTGTTAATAAACTGCTAAGTTAAAAATATATTTTTTCATATTGTTAAAGATACACTCGTGTATCTACACAGAAGCTTAAAGATTCATCCATATTCATGATTTATTTATGTTATAGGAAAATATAATTTAGTTTCCAGATATTGGCAACAGTACAACTAGACTTCATGTTAGGTGAGGATAAAAGAACTGTAGATGAACTGACTGCACAATTATGTTCTTAGGAAAGAGAATTTAAAGGTCATGAGAAAGATATTTCTAGTGAGCAAGAAGCTCTTATAATGTAAAGGATAATACAATGGTTTCAAAAGAAAAGCACAGAACTGTAAATATTGCCACCGAAAAGGCCACTGGGTAAAATCTTGTCCTAAATGGATTGATGATGGCAGCCACCAAAACGTGATCCTAGAAAAGCAGGAACTTTTTGTACTGCAACTACCTTAGGTCTGATGTCAGTTGATGAAAAAGGTATATGCTTCAGAGGCCCTTTCAGACTGGAGCTTCCAGACACAACTATAGATGACAGGTACTTCATGGATTTTGAAAGATTTGAGTGTCCTCGTGGAATTGCAACTGCCAATGGAAAAATTCTTCAAGTCCTTGGTTAAGGTACTCTTCAAATCATTGCTATAATGAATGGGGAACTGAAAGATGTGTGGTATGTACCTGAAATAAGTAAAAATCTATTTCCTGTGTTAGCCACCCATGCCAATAGTCATTTTGAATCTACTGCTACTGAGTGCTGGCTAAAAATTGATAACATTTGTGTTTTATATGGTACCTAAAGCAAAGGAAGAGGACTTCTCAAAACTAATATCAGTTATTCCCAAAGAACTCATTGAAGCTACATCAGATGAGTCACTATTACAACTTTATCATGAGCGTTGGGGTCACCAAGATAAACACCATATGAAATCAGTTAAGTAAGGAACTGAATATCAAGGTTAATCTGTTCGGGACGGGAGCTGTTACATTCGAACTGTATGTACAGGCCAGGGCATTTTCTCCCGCTAAGCCTAATACTCAATTTTGGAAAGTACACATTAAATAATAGATAAAATGTACATTTTACTTAAAAATCAAACCATTTTTAAATGTGATTAAAGATATAATTTCAATCATAACAAAAAAGTTTAATTAAAATAATTGTTATTTAACAATAAAAATACACATGTATTTTACTAGAACTAAAAGTACCTAAATGTAGATACAAAATATAAAAAGACATTAAAAATATTTACATTAAAAACATTGAAAATTATACATTCATAAGAAGTTATCTTTTATTGTGCTTTGAGCAAACTACACATCTAAGTTTTTTGCCCTCTTTTTCAGCACACAATTCAGGAACTTACTTGAAGGATGGTTTCTTATAATACACTTAAGTATGAGATCCAAACAGACATTCATTTCTCAAATTTTATATCAAATTTTTTTGACGATCGGACTGTAAATGTGTTTGATTCATTAATATGTAGTTCACAGATTTATTTTTTTTTTCTATTATTTTTTTTGCATAGGAATTAGTTTCTTCAATAATTTGGATCTTGTTTTCATTGGAAGACAAATTTAAAAAGTTTAATTCAGTCTGCCCTGAATTTTTTTTTCATATCAATTCCCAGTTTCGAATTAAAATTAATTTTAAGAAGTTCCTCTTTATCAGAATTCCATTCACATGGAGAAACCGGAACCAATATATAACTTTATTATCATCTTCTAATTTAGAATCAAAAGATTTAAAACCACTATATAAAGAATTCAAAAAATTTATAGTTGTTTCAGTGCCAGATAGTCTGTTACATATAAGAGTGTTTGTATAAATAAATTGTCAAAGCATGAAGATGCAAAAACATATCTCATAAATTATTAGCTGTAGAATATTTAAGCAGTTAACTTGAGGTTATGTACTCTCATTTTTGAATGCAATCAGCACTCTATATTATAAAATATAAAGCTCATTTAGTCTTATATACAGAATTAATGTTTTATTACTTCTTACTACAAAACAAAGAAAATATTAAAATGATGAAAAATTTCAGTTTATAATAATATATATCAATCAATGGATAATGGCATAATTGTAAAAAAAAAACTGAGAAATTTTGGATTTTAACAAAATATATTAAATATATATATATATATATATGTGTATATATACATATATATGTGTGTGTCTGTGAAAAGGGAAATTAATGCTGGCATTGTTGAGCTCTACAACACCATGACCTTTAGAAACTAAACCTATTTTAAGCCTTTAAAGGAAAGTGCAAATGATAATTTTGATGACACATTATAAAATAAAAAAAAAAAATGATAAAAAAAGATTTGGATTAAAGCTCTACAGTTTTCTGCTTTACGATACAAGAAAAAATGAAACTGAAAAAAGTACGTAAAAAAGCACGACGTATAAAAGGTATAAGTTGTACGCTGGATGGTATGTATCCATATTTTACCACAATAAGAACAATTTATATTGAAGAAATTCAGAACATTTTCAATGTTTATAAAAATTAAACAGTAATTGTTCACTTCTTGGAAAAAATGTTATTATTTAGAGAAAAAATTTATATATTTTATACATTTTTCTTAAAGCAAATTTTTTTTAAGCTTTAAGATGACACAAAAATGAGGATTGATCAATCAATAAAGTAGAAAATATATGGCAATTGTAAAAAATAACTTAACATTGAATAAACAAAAATGTAATTTCAAACGAAGATCTTAAACAAATTTATGCATGGTGCCATGAATAATTACAAGTATTCCTACATGAAGATTGCACTACTTCTGTGCAATTCTGTTTCCATACATCCAAACTAAACGTTTTATATATACAATTGGCAGAATTTTGAGAATTTTATACGCAAAGATATCACTTGCAATGAGAATAGCAAAGCTTGTTATTTATTCAAATAGTTCAACTCTAAAATACATAAACTCCTCGGTGATAGATTCCTAAGGCTGAATTACTACCAACAAAAAAATTGGGAAATAAAAATAAAAAAAAAATTTTTCTTTATCTAGCACATACATGGAAATTTCTAGATTATACATCTACACCGTTCCATAAAGTAATTCCCTTAATGCCAGTTACTTATAAAACATAGAAGAATTTTAACAGTAAAAAAGCTTTAAAATAATTTTAATTTTATAAAAGTGCACCATCATTGTTTTTGTCAAAGTGGGTTGCCGGTATTCTGAATTTCTTATGAAGTCAGACTTAAAAAAATCTAAGTAGTTTCATATTAGTATCATGTACAGTATACATACTTTAGTTTCTCTAGCATGAGGTCAAGTAACAATTAAATACTAATATATTAGGATCTCATTAACTCCATTATTGTAATCAAAAAAAGAAAAGTAAACCAAAAGACAAATCAAGTATCAAAGTCTTTTTTTACATGCAAATTGCAGACTTATTTGAAACTTTTTGTTTGATTCTGTCAATGGATACAATGCATGTTTCCGTTCCTTAATAGAATTTAGAAATTGGTGCAAATATGTTTAAAGTTACTTTTAAGCTATGAATGAGATGCATGTTTATAAGGTGAATTTCCTAATTTTTCAAGTGAACTTTTAAGTGTTTTGCGACATTTGAAAAAATAGGAGGGAATATTGGAAATGAACACATAAGAAATAGACTACCATTGAATAAAAATATAAGATTTCATAAAAATCAAAGATGAAAGATAAACTAAGCATAAGTTTATAACATGATTACTAACACTAAGTGATAAATGGGTTGAAATTTTATAAGATTTATTCAAAATAATTTACTAGACTGTGCCCTGTTAAATGATAAAAAAAAAAAAAACTTTTTAAATTACTTTCATAAACCATTTAAATTACTGTACGTAATGCCAAGAATTTTGATTTTTGTTTTTTACAATTACGACTATATTTCTGCTACACGATGGTTAATGTCCCCAGACCTACTACTCAACTACTAACTGCTCCAAATATTCATGCCAGCGGTGAAATAAAATTGTATAATCTCCAGTACATATAGCCTGTAACTGTCTAACTAGATGGTCTGTTTAAATTGAATGTTGAATTTTGAGATATTTAAACTAAAATTTAAGCTAATTTTTGAAAAAGATTAATAAATTTAATAAAAGTTATATTTTAAACATTCTTTTATTTAACAAAAATTAAATATACTCTTTCTCAAACAGAAAATCTCTGTATTATCTAGATTCTTAAACTAGCTGTCGACCTCATTTTGCCCATGTTATAAAAACTTGTTATATCCCATTACAAATACTAAAATTAATATTTAAGGCAATCTGGGGGGATTGATCTCGAGGAGTGTTAAATGATGCGTGAAATATATAAGCATTTAGTACATCTTTTCATGGCAAACCATTATAGAAACTTTAGCATACAAAACTATTTCTGTTAATATATTTAATTTTCAACAGTGTATTTTATGAAGTAAAGCAGACTTTTTTAGGATTATTCATTTACAATTGTAGGATAATTAAAAAGTTTAAATAGCTTATTTTTTACTACTAACACTTGTACAAAGGAAAAAGAAGAGAAGGCAAACAAGATATAAGTGACGAATGATAAATCACAATAAATTTCCTTATAATTCAGATTTTGTTAAAAGATTGATTTCTTCAAGTCTGCATTTCAAAACATTTATTATGCATGATTTTTCTGAAATATCATAAAAATCTATTCTGCAGATTTCTGATCATTCTTACATGTAATTATTCATGTTATTAAATGTTAACATCTCCTTTAATTCAAAGATTGGAATTTTAGACGTAGATATCTATTATATAATGTACTATAATAAGAGTAAACTCTATATCCCTTTATACTTTTTATAGAGCTTGAAATTTTCATTTTCCCAAAAACTGTTAAACTTTTCCAATTTTTCCCCCCTAATCAATGTGAGAATTGCACTCAATAAAATCGTTTTTTTTTACTACTACTGAAGTGTTTATTCTGTAAAATATAATTCAATGACATTTATAACAAATGTAATAATTTTAGCTAAATTTTGAAAAAGGCACTGCTTGTAAGCAACAGAGTACAGCAAACATGTCCCGAGATCGAAAGATCCTGACCTCCGTTACTGGACAAAGAAAGATTTTCAATTTAGAATAAATGGTTGCAAAGTGTTCATGTAGTGTGTGCACAATGTATTGTGTAATGTAATTATATATTATTTAGTTTATATGTGTTTTGTTATATGTATAAATATATAATTTTACTAAATTATAAATACAATCAGTTATTATTGAGAAAGTTTATTTCAGTTTTATAAATTAACCATATATGTAAATCTCATTTATATTTAGACATTGTAAATCAATTGTATACAAACTGTATATCAATTTTTAAATGCACACGACATCTACAATGCTTTTTTCTAGTATTCTTAAGTTTTACTCAAATTTAATACTAATTCTTACACTTGCAAAAGTTATTTTTAAAATTTATTAATCTTTATACAGTTTTTATTTTTGTAAACTGTTTATAAATCAAAACTTCATAATTTTCTACTGGAAATAATATTTGAATAAATTAAAATTTTCAATTCGTTATTCAATATTTTGTATTAGATAAAATATAAAATAATTTTAATTGAATCATTTTTAAAATGACTTAAGAGAAATTTCAGGGACTATCAAAAACTGCAAACCAGCCAAAACACAGGAACTTCCTAATAAATCAGCAATTTCACAGATCACCTTTAGTCCGCTTCAGTTTTTTTTTTTTTTTTTTTTTTTTTAAATAAATAGTTTTTAGAGGAGTTCAGTGACTTAACTTTAGCAGATCAAACATTTTATAAAAGTTCAGCTGTGGACATTCTGCTGAGTGTTTTTTACTGATCACTGTGCTCTTAATAGGCATTTCAGCATTACGGAGATTAGTTCTCATCCTCGTGTCGTGGCTGCCGTCTTGGAGAGGAGACTGCTCGCCACATTTTCTGTGACTGCGGGTATTTTTCAGATGTTAGGTTTGAGCAGCTTTGTCAGCACTTTCTTGAGCCTTTGCAGCTGCAGGACATCCTTGTCAGTTGTCTGCTGAGAGATTTGCTTCAGCTTGTGGCCATTTTTCTTAGGCGCTCTTGGGTTCTGCTTTTTTTTCTTTCTGGGTTTGGGTACAATTGACCTCAGGTCACAGTGCCCATCTCTTGGGGAATTCCTTCAAGAGCTGCCCTAAAAGTGAGTTCATGAATGCTGTAGTCAAAGAATTCAGCACGACTACCAAGAGTTCTATTTGATGCTTCATCTAAGACAACATCTACATTGTTATTGAATGACATCTTGATGATATGTTCAAGAGTTCAAGAGGAATTGTTTGCATCAACTATTTGTACTGAGGTTTAGATGATGCTTTGCCAAATTCGAGGACACAGATTGGCAGAATTTTGTGGAGAGAAGATAATAGAAGTTTTCAGTCACTTCAGACTGCTGATTTCTGCTTTGCATTTATGTACAAGCAGTCGTCAATCAGTTTGTGTTTTATAAACAGTTTAATTTTCCTTTGGCAGCTGAGGTTGAGACCTGGAATGTTCATGTAGATCATGTCCTCTGGGGAGCACAAACGGATGATGAAGCCATGCATCTCGTTCAACAGTTAGGTAAAATGATGCAAAATGGGGAATTCAATTTGCGAAAGTGGATTTTGAATATATCAAGAGTTTTGAAGAGTTTTTCAACATTTGAGAAATTCTTTTCCTCTGGAGATACACAGACTGTTTAAAGTGCTCAGAGTTAATGGGTGTCCTGAGCTGTTTTACTTGATGTCAAGTACTGTATATTATTTATAAAGAGTTTATCAAGTTTGCACTTCAGTGCCAAGACATTCAACCTGACTGAATATATTACTGTCCATTCAAGTATGACGTTTGTTTTTTCAAGCACAGAGACATTAATAAGAATGTTTGTTTGAAGAACAGTTCATCGAGTAACTTCAGATTTACAGTGAATTTTTTAGATATAATATTTTCTTTTCTTCAACATTTTCTGATCACTGCTGCATATATATGGATGATTACTTTAATGGAAGCAAATTTTGAAGTGCTTTGGCTGGTCGCTAAAGTGACTTACATTAAAATTTGCACTAGTGTTTAAAATATAATAGTTAGAGGTACATATGATATTCTTTTAGGTTTGCAAAATTTGTGAGAAAAATATAAGATTTTATGTTTTATTTCGTCCACTTTTTAAAATAAAAGGCTCTTAAAGCCTGCAAATTAAAAATTAGAAAATTAGTGTAAATAAATTTAATTTTGTTTTATGAAGTAAAGTTTAATATTGTTTTGTGAAGTAAAGTTTGTTGACCACTTTGCAACACGCTTTTAATAAAAGTTTTCTTTTATATTTCATTTATTGTTTGGATAGAGAAAAATTTCTTTATTAACATAGGAGAATTAAAAATTTTGATCTACACATTTTATGTAGCAATCTTTAATAGCTACAAAGTATATAAACCAGGAACAGAATTCTAAAACTTTTCCTCGGGACCCTAGGACTGTGTCACTGTCACCAGAAGTCGTGCCAATCTATTTCTATTTTTATTAAGATAAAGGATGGAAGAAAAAGGACACACTATGCCAACTGAATTGACATAGTAATTTTTCATCTGGAATAATATATTTTACAGAATAATCTTATATTCAGAAACATTCCAATTCAGTTTCCCTCAAAGTTCTATTCGTTAAACTGATTTATAATTTTTAAATATTCTTTTTATAATAGCTACTTAAATTTTTGAATATTTGATACTGGCTTTCATTTCTTTATTTTCTCTATTATACATAAAAAGTACACTGAGTGTAAAGATTGTGAAATCAATCTTTTCACATTAATTTTTGAAAAGAAATATTTTAAATATAAAATTTTGAATGTATACTATAATTTGACGTAATTTTAGTCAGTTTTATAATATTTCACAAATTTCTGTTTGCCTTCTTTACTTAAAATCTCTCATTTGAATACACTTTTTACACTAGTTAGGCCTAAAAGGTTTTTTAATGATACTAATGATAAATTTTATTGTTACCAAGATTTCTTATTTTAAGAATTTTATTTCCTTTTCAGTGATTAGTGTTACATCATCCCCTAGGATAACTATTTGCCTGCAATATTTTACTTATCTTGAATGTACATTGTCAATCTTACAGTCGACAGCTGTAGGGTTCAACTTTCTTTAGAAACGCTTTGTATTTTTTCTAACAATAGTTTCAGTATAAGGTTAGTACCTACTACAGAATTTTTATATGTCAATTTCTGTAATAATTTTTTCCCCCTAATCGATGTGAGAATTGCACTCAATAAAATCATTTTTATTCCTACTACTAAAGTGTTTATTCTGTAAAATATAATTCCATGACATTTATAACAAAATAATTTTTAGCTAAATTTTGAAAAAGGCACTGCTTGCAAGCAACAGAGTACAGCAAACATGTCCCGAGATCGAAAGATCCCGACCTCCGTTACTGGACAAAGAAAGATTTTCAATTTAGAATAAATGATTGCAAAGTGTTCATGTAGTGTGCGCATAAGGTATTGTGTAATGTAATTATATATTATTTAGTTTATATGTGTTTTAATTGTGTGTAAATATATATATATATATATATATATATATATATATAATTTTACTAAATTATAAATACAATCAGTTATTATTGAGAAAGTTTATTTCAGAATTTTATAAATTAACCATATATGTAAATTTCATTAATTTCTAGATATTGTAAATCAATTGTATACAAATTGTATATCAATTTTTAAATGCAGACGACATTTACAATGCTTTTATCTAGTATTCTTAAGTTTCACTCAAACTTAATACTAATTCTTATACTTGCAAATGTTATTTTTAAAATTTATTCGTCTTTATACAGTTTTTATTTTTGTAAACTGTTTAGAAAATCAAAATTTCATAATTTTATACTGGAAAAAATATTTGAATAAAATAAAATTTTCAATTTATTTGTTATTCATGATTTTATATTACAGATAAGATAATTTTAATTGAATCATTTTTAAAATGACTTATTACTAAGAAAAATTTTAGGGACTCTCAAAAACTGCAAACCAGCCAAAACACAGGAACTTCCTAATAAATCAGCAGTTTCACAGATCATCTTTAATCAGCTTCAGTTTTTTTTTTTTTTTTTTTTTTTTTTTTTTTTTTTTTTTTTTTTTTTAAATAAATAGTTTTTAGAGGAGTTCAGTGACTTAACTTTAGCAGATCAAACATTTTATAAAAGTTCAGCTGTGGACATTCTGCTGAGTGTTTTTTACTGATCACTGTGCTCTTAATAGGCATTTCAGCATTACGGAGATTATTTCTCATCCTCGTGTCGTGGCTGCCGTCTTGGAGAGGAGACTGCTCGCCACATTTTGTGCGATTGCAGGTATTTTTCAAATGTTAGGTTTGAGCAGCTTGATCACCACTTTCTTGAACCTTTGCAGCTGCAGAACATTCCTGTCAGTTGTCTGCTGAGATTTGCTTTAGCTTGTGACCTTTTTTCTTAGGTGCTCAACGGTTGTTTGTTTTTCTTTCTGTGTTTAGGTACAATAGACCTCAGGTCGCAGTGTCCATCTCTTGGGGAATCCCTTCAAGAGCTGCCCTGAAGGCAAGTTCATGAATGCTGTAGTCGAAGAATTCAGCACGACTACCAAGTTAAGAGTTCTATTTGATGCTTCATCTAAAACAACATCTGGATTGTCATTGAATGACATCTTGATGATAGGTTCAAGAGTTCAAGAGGAATTGTTTGCATCAAGTATTTGTGCTGAGGTTTAGATGATGCTTTGCCAAATTCGAGGACATAGATTGGCAGAATTTTGTGGAGAGAAGATGATAACAGTTTTCAGTCACTTCAGACTGCTGACTTCTGCTCTGTATTTATGTACAAGAGTCGTCAATCAGTTTACGTTTTATGAACAGTTTAATTTTCCTTTGGCAGCTGAGGTTGAGACCTGGAATGTTCATGTAGATCATGTCCTCTGGGGAGCACAAATGGATGATGAAGCCATGCATCTCGCTCAACAGTTAGGTCAAATGATGTGAAATGGGGAATTCACTTTGCGAAAGTGGATTTTGAATATATCAAGCGTTTTGAATGTGCCTCTTCAACATTTGAGAAATTCTTTTCCTCTGGAGATACACAGACTGTTTAAAGTGCTCAGAGTTAATGGGTGTCCTGAGCTGTTTTACTTGATGTCAAGTACTGTATATTATAAGAGTTTATCACGTTTGCACTTCAATGCCAAGACATTCAACCTGACTGAATATATTACTGTCCATTCAAGTATGACGTCTGTTTTTTCAAACAGAGAGACAATAAGAATGTTTGTTTGAAGAACAGTTCGAGTTGCTTCAGATTTACAGTGAATTTTATAGATTTATTATTTTCTTTTCTTCAACATTTTTTGATTACTGCTGCATATATAGATGATTACTTTAATGGAAGCAAATTTTGAAGTGCTTTGGCTGGTCGCTTAAGTGACTTACAGTAAAATTTGCACTAGTGTTTAAAATATAATAATTAGAGATACAAATGATATTCTTTTAGCTTTGCAAAATTTGTGAGAAAAATATAAGGTTTTATGTTTTATTTTGTCCACTTTTTAAAATAAAATTCT
This sequence comes from Pardosa pseudoannulata, assembly GCA_032207245.1. Taxonomy (NCBI): domain Eukaryota; kingdom Metazoa; phylum Arthropoda; class Arachnida; order Araneae; family Lycosidae; genus Pardosa; species Pardosa pseudoannulata. Next base: position 101,337 of record JAGEOH010000115.1, read on the forward strand.
CTTAAAGCCTGCAAATTAAAAATTGGTAAATTAGTGTAAATAAATTTAATTTTGTTTTGTGAAGTAAATTTTGTTGACCACTTTGCAACACGCTTTTAATACAAGTTTTTTTTATATTTCATTTATTTTTGGGATAGAGAAAAAATTTTTATTAACATAGGAGAATTAAAAATTTTGAACTACACATTTTATGTAGCAATCTTTAGTAGCTACAAAGTACATAAACCAGGAACAGAATTCTAAAACTTTTCCTCGGGACACTAGGACTAGTCACCGTCACCAGAAGTCGTGCCAACATATCTAATTTATTTCTATTTTTAATTAAGATAAAGGATGGAAGAAAGAGGACATACTATGCTAACTGAATTGACATAGTAAATTTTCATCTGGAATAATATAATTTACAGAATAAACTTTTATTCAGAAACATTCCAATTCAGTTTCCTTCAAAGTTCTATTCGATAAACTGATTTAAAATTTTTAAATATCTTTTTTATAATAGCAACTTAAATTTTTGAATATTTGATACTGGCTTTCATTTCTTTATTTTCTCTATTATATATAAAAAGTAGTCCGAGTGTAAAGATTGCGAAATCAACCTTTTAAACCTTGTTTAAAATTTAATTTTTGAAGAAAAATATTTTAAGCATAAAATTTTGAATGTTTACTGTAATTTGACATAATTTTAGTCAGTTAAATAATATTTCACAAATTTCTGCTTGCCTTCTTTACTTAAAATCTCTCATTTGAATACACTTTCCACACTAGTTAGGCCTAAAAGGTTTTTTTAATGATACTAATGATAAATTTTATTGTTACCTAAGATTTCTTATTTTGAGAATTTTATTTCTTTTTCAGTGATTAGAGTTACATCATCCACTAGTATAACTATTTGCCTGCAATATGTTACTTATCTCGAATGTACATTGCAAATCTTAAGGTCGACAGCTGTAGAGTTCAACTTTCTTTAGAAACACTTTATATTTTTTCTAACAATAGTTTCAGTAAAAAGTTAGTTAGTACCTACTACAGAATTCTTATACGTCAATTTGTGTAATATAACACATTATTTACACTACCAGTTTTTACTTTTATGATAGTTCACTTTTTATTTATTCGGAAAAATATAAAATAATGTTTAATTTGGTATCTTGCAA